>CP092870.1:1338927-1363535 GCA_030710605.1 Cordylochernes scorpioides | reverse complement strand
GAGTATTGCTTCGAGTCTTAATGACAAAGACATTCTACTTCACCCAGTCATTATGGTTGTCGAATCTCTCCACTATGCTACATCGGCCGTCACGCAGCATCCATTGATGAGCTCTACTCTTCCCCAGCAAACACCATCAAAAGTCTCAAGCTTTACAAGCATGACACCCTAATATGATTGAATGGAGATAAGAAAGAAGAAGAAGAAAGCGAAGACTAGAAGGCGGCTGATTCCACACTCGTCTTTTCAGTGATATGCTTACCATGACGTATGTACGAAGGAACGTGTGGCCATTGGACATGTGTCGGACCTGGAGGCTGTTGTTGGGTTCTGTGCTGTCTGGAGTATAGGAACTCCATCTATGATTCCTTCCTGTGGTGAATCTGTATAAGACCGGTGGTCTTAATAAAGCTGTATGTGTGTATCTAAACAACTGGACATGTGTCGGACCTGGAGGCTGTTGTTGGGTTCTGTGCTGTCTGGAGTATAGGAACTCCATCTATGATTCCTTCCTTCCTGTGGTTAATCTGTATAAGACCAATGGTCTTAATAAAGCTGTGTTGTTGTTATTATTAATAATATGTATTACTACTATTAATAAATCATAGGATCCAAAGAAGATTTCGTCTATTGAGCCCATATACATCTTTTTTTTTAGAGAGAGAAAGAAATGGGCAAAATAGTAATGTGATTATTTGTTGATCAATAGTGAAGAAATGGTTTATATAATTGTTCCCGTTTACTGCACAAGTCATACTGGAATCTTACTAGAATGTACAAATAACCAAACGGGACTCTAGCACATTGTAAGTATCAAGTCAATCTGTCTTGTATAGATGTGTGATGTACTTACGGCAATATCAGCATCTGTCCATCATTATTATCATAGTCATGTTTATAATATGATGCACTAGCGCGCCATCTGTTATCAAAATTCGAAACTATTTTAAAGGCGTAAGATTCTTTTTGAAATTAAACAATTTCTACTGCCCTTACTGCAATGGAAAAATTAAGGGGAGGGCCTGGCTCATCAGTGGTGAACCCTCCCAGCGGTTTCGCCAGTTTAATCTATAGTTTCGAATAATCATGTTTACATACTAAGTTGGAATTTCACATGTGAAGTTGTATGTAAACTAAATAAAATGATTATAAACACAAGGTAATAAGACCAAATCCAAATAAATAAATAGTGTGTGATGTTTCAGTAACAGCATTGTTACCATCTTCAGACTTTACGCTGTTTCCGAAACGTCACACACTATTTATTTATTTGGATTTGGTCTTATTACCTTGTGTTTATAATCTATAATCCAAATTGTACCTTATCATTCAGAACTTTTGTCTGAAGATGGCAACAACGCAGTTACCGAAATGTCAACACTATTTATTTGGATTTGGTCTTATTACCCTGTGTTTATAATCTATAATCCAAATTGTACCTTATCATTCAGTACTTTTGTCTGAAGATGGTAATAACGCAGTTACCGAGACGTCACACACTATTTATTTATTTAGATTTGGTCTTATTACCTTGTGTTTATAATCTATAATCCAAATTGTACCTTATCATAAATAAAATGATATTTCACATAAGGTATTAAGTAGTACATATTAAGTGGTACAGCCTACTCCACGCTGACGAGCGCCAACAGCACGAAACGCGTTCGTGGATGGCTTTTCTTGATTTATCAAGAAATTGGGTTGACCAAATATCACGGAGCAAGTTAAATAAACGTTTAGTTTATTTTTGCTCCACTAGATGGCGCTCTGCCATCTAAAAAGCACATGTGCTCGTGGTCAGGATATGTCTTCTTTATTTTTAAGGTATTATATAAACTAACTAAAGTGGGATTTCACACGTGGGACAAGTAGAGTAATTCTAGAGAATGTAACAAGGAGAAGACTAGAGATGCTTACAGCTATGATGGTACAACTCTAGGTGGATGGGATGAAGTAAAGAACTGGCCGGAGTCCGCAGGTTTGTATAAAAATATTTATTAAGGTCATATCAAGGTTGGTAAGAGATAAAGGCAGACGACATTCTCCGGAGATTGGTCCCGGGGGGTGGGGAGGAAGGTCATGCAGGTCCACGGGGTATCACAGATTCGCTTGAGTCGGTCGGGCAGCTACTCCGCTAACTTCCAGGTCGTGCACTGGGCGCTGGTGAACCACCAGCTGTCTAGGTCCTGGTAGACCTTGGGCGTAAGGGTGGGCTCCACCAGCTTGCGGCACAGCTGACAGGCGTAGGGATCTAGGGTCATGTAGAACTGCGTCTTCCAGGCGAAGTATCGGCGATATCGTCGAGGATCCTTAGCCAGGACAAGCAGGAAACGTCCCAGATTGCGTGGATGCTCGAAGTCCCTGGCATCGATGTAGGAGCCTGGAGGAGCGAGCGCCCTGTAATCTGCACCGCCCAGAACGACCGGAACGATGTCCAGCTGCAGAATGTCGTAGAATTTCTCCGTGACGTAATCCTGACAGATTGAATTCTCGAAGGAAAGGTAGAAATAGTATTCCTGAGATACCTTCTCGAGGCATTCTCGTGACATCTTGGGTAAACATTGTTTCTCCCCGCAGGAGCCGTAGATGTCGACGGAGACTGTCCGACGTAGCGTGTTGACGTAGGCCTCGCGTCTACTGGGCGTGTCGCAGTTGCTAACAAACCAAGCGACCAGTCGGGTCTTGTTGAGCCGGCGGGGAGGTAGGGTGACAGGCTGTTGGCGCTGGGCCAGCCGCGGGTTGAGGTAGATGTCGGAATCTCGGCGGTAGGTGGCCGTCCAGTTGATGAGCCCGTTGAGCGAGGTGAGAATCCTCGGTGTATAGTGCGGACTCTCGTGATGCAGGGCGACCCACACCTGGCTCCTGGAGGGCCGCGAGGTCGGCAGATCTGCAGGCTGGGTGTCCCTCAGGTGGAAGATAACGGCAGAACTGGATGCTAGGGCACTCCGGTTGGAGGTGAAGGTACAGGGGAGTTCAGGACACCCCTGGGACGTCAAGGGAGGGATGTAGTCCGTCTTGCCGAAGAAGGGAGTCCAGAGGAGGACAGTCTGTGGGGTGGGAGGTGACGCCAGCACGGAGGTTCGTCGTGACTTAGAGGACAGCAGGTGACGTCCAGCCAGCGACACTACGGTCAGTGCAGCCGCCAGTGGTAGCAGCCATCGCCTCAGCGTCCGCCGCATCGCATCTGTACCACACACACCGTCATGTTGATGGGATAGGAGGTAGGCAGGAGTTCAAAACTGAAGAACAGTGCTTCTATGACATTTGCCCCATACATACGCAAAGAAACACACAAGCAAGCACTCACAAAAACCCATAAACACCATCATATTTCTGGAATAGAAGATTATGAAGAAGAAGTCTTGGGAGCCCATGTCTCAGTTACCAGTCTGACGGACATCTTAACTCATAGCGACATCTCTCAGACCTATTTAATTTGCTTATCATACTCCTTTACTGGTTAGATGGTTGGTTATATTGGTGGTGTTATGCATATATGGTAGTTTATATGTTGTAAAAATGTGTAAAGCCGACACCGTCGCATTAGACTTCTCAGCCAATATGCAGTCATGGGCCGTAAGTGAAGGCGCACTAGCGTGAAGACAAAAGAAGACCACCCGCATAGAAGCTTGAATACCTCGGTTTATGGGGGGGGGGGTTCCTGGGAAGGTAAGAAGGGGGATTCCTGGGACGGCTGGTCAATCGAGCATCATGGCGGCTTAATTGCACCCGATTACTCTGCTTCTATGCTGTCTCTTGTGCTCCTACTCTCCTGCCGGATTCCTGGGCTCAGAAACAATCCAGCTTATATCCTGATGGCGACGCCACAGAAGGCGAACTTTGTTGTCCAGTCATGGACGTGCATGACCAATATGTTTACATCCTCTCTGAGTTGCTTGGACAATGTCAACGACCTGTTATACGACTTTCTAGATGCCGCCATTTTTTTCCGGTGTTACTTTTTATTTGACGCCATTTTAAATTACATCATATATACAGTTACATTCTATATACACTATTGTATGTGGAACATATGAAATATTCATACACAATAATTTATATAATTACTTGTAGAAAATCCCAGGAAGTCTGATGTTTTAACCATTTATTTTTGAAGGAGACAGAGGTTGTTCACACTTAGTTATCTCGTGTGATTTCAATAAAGGTCACTGTAATATATTTCAGAGTTATTGTCTGAATCTCGATATACATGCTAAAAGGTACAACTTCTTTAAGTTATGTCCATGAGTGTATCTTTCAGAGTTATTGTCTGAATCCCGATATACATGCTAAAAGGTACAACTTCCTTAAGTGTTATCCATGAGTGTATCTTTCAGAGTTATTGTCTGAATCCCGATATACATGCTAAAAGGTACAACTTTCTTAAGTTCTGTCCATGAGTGTATCTTTCAGAGTTATTGTCTGAATCCCGATATACATGTTAAAAGGTACAACTTCCTTAAGTTTTGTTCATGATTGTATCTTTCAGAGTTATTGTCTGAATCCCGATATACATGCTAAAAGGTACAACTTCCTTAAGTTTTGTTCATGATTGTATCTTTCAGAGTTATTGTCTGAATCCCGATATACATGCTAAAAGGTACAATTTCCTTAAGTTTTGTCCATGAGTGTTTATTTCAGAGTTATTGTCTGAATCCCGATATACATGCTGAAAGGTACAACTTCCTTAAGTTTTGTCCATGAGTGTATCTTTCAGAGTTATTGTCTGAATACCGATAATACATGCTAAAAGGTACAACTTCCTTAAGTTTTGTCCATGAGTGTATATTTCAGAGTTATTGTCTGAATACCGATAATACATGCTAAAAGGTACAACTTCCTTAAGTTTTGTCCATGAGTGTATATTTCAGAGTTATTGTCTGAATACCGATAATACATGCTAAAAGGTACAACTTCCTTAAGTTATGTCCATGAGTGTATATTTCAGAGTTATTGTCTGAATACCGATAATACATGCTAAAAGGTACAACTTCCTTAAGTTTTGTCCATGAGTGTATATTTCAGAGTTATTGTCTGAATACCGATAATACATGCTAAAAGGTACAACTTCCTTAAGTTATGTCCATGAGTGTATATTTCAGAGTTATTGTCTGAATCCCGATATACATGCTAAAAGGTACAACTTACTTAAGTTTTGTCCATGAGTGTATCTTTCAGAGTTATTGTCTGAATCCCGATATACATGCTAAAAGGTACAACTTCCTTAAGTTTTGTCCATGAGTGTATCTTTCAGAGTTATTGTCTGAATACCGATAATACATGCTAAAAGGTACAACTTCCTTAAGTTATGTCCATGAGTGTAAATTGTCATTCTGATGTTTGTCTTTCTTATTTTCCATGTGACAATATTAAAAAATGTCTTTGTAAGCGCTCAGCTTATTATCGCCTATTATTTTATGGTTAATATCACCACTTGAACTTTTTCTATTTTTTTTTGTTACATTTACATATACAAGTGAATATATATGAAAAAATAGTAAAAGCATATTTATCCCATGTTTAACGTAATTACGAAAATTTGTCAGAAGAGACAAAGGTCGCCTCTCCCGTCAAAATAGACGTCAAAACCTGACGCCATCTATTGACCGTCGCCGCAAACTAGCGGTCTCGGGTCGATGACAAAGCCACAACACCAGATTTGGCAAACTGAACGCCGCTTTTGCGGCGACGGTCAATAGATGGGCGTCAGGTTTTGACGTCTATTTTGACGGGAGAGGCGTCCTTTGTCTCTTTTGATCAATATCCTTCCGGCAAAATTTCCACATATATACGAAAACTTGTGACTTTAGCTACCCATATCTTGATTTCTCGGGAAGACTCTAGGACCAAATAGTTTTGTCGTTGAGGTACAGTCTGTATTACGCTGACGAGGGACAACAGCCCGAAACCCGTACATGGTTTACTTTTCTTGATTTATCAATAAAATGGGTTGACCAAATCGCATGGAAACAAGCTAAATCAATGTTATTTATACCTTCCTTATCTAACTCTAACATTACTTGTCTCATATCGCTGCGGAGGTTGTTTGACAAGATGGCAGTAAAACCAGAGAAGGAAATTGGCTCTCATAAAATGTTTTCATCGATGGTCGGTAGATGGCGCTACGTGTTCTACTCTGGGGTAGTATCTATGATACTGTCCTCTATGCTAAAGGATAAAGTTACATATCTACAATCACCATAGTTTATCACAATCTACATAGTCAAGCACTAGACACTATCAACTTTTAGAAAAATAAAAACACCAAGGATGAGTATCTTATATTTAATTTTTATTTTTTAAGCTTTCGGGTATAAACGAAGGGTCGCAATACCCGAAAGCTTGAAAAATAAACATTGAATATAAGATACTCATCCTTCGTGATTTTATTTTTCTATTAATTGTCGAAGGATTTTAAGTCGATACACTATCAACTATACGTTTTACTTTTATGTAAACATTCCTCTTAGACAGACCAGTAACAACTGTATACAGACTGTAACAGATGTAGACAGAACGTAACAACTGTAGCGAGACTAAACAAAATATCTACAGTAGATGGCGGTGATATAATGTCACGTGACATGATCCACCGAGTTTGTGACGATATACTATGCCATCGAAATAAATTCAATGGTTAGATCCGCTGTATACAGGGATATGTAAATAGAAAGCTGCTTGTTAACGTCGGATTAGATTAAGCCTCGTTTGGTAATCCGCTGGAGAGCTTTGCTTGTAAATCTCGGTTACCTAACCAAGCGTATTGTAACCAAAGCTACAACACTAACTAGCAGTAACGTATAAGTGAACATCGAACAAAGGTCTGATCGTACCAACTAAACCTTATTGGCTAACATTGGTGAATAATACATGCGAATCCGAAACTATCATAGACGCGTATGATTCTTTTAAAAATTAAACAATATCTACTACCCTTGCTGCAATGAAAAATTAATGGGAGGGCATGGCTCATCAGTGGTTAACCCTCCCAACGGTTTCGCTAGTTTAATCTACCATTAATACCGCTGGGAGGGTTCGCCACCAATGAGCAAGGTCCTCCCATTAATTTTTCATTGTGGTAAAGGCAATAATAATTGTATAATTTTTAAAAGAATCATACGCGTCTATAATAGTTTTGAATTATTATCATAACAGATGGCGCACTAATGTATTATGGGATATACATGTGTAGTAAGAGACATGGCCGCTGCTTTCTACTGGATGTTTGGCAGGAAGCTGGTGCATTTACAATGTACCAGACAAAACTGTTATGATGCCAATTATATTCTATGATAACCATTGGGGAAGGTCATCTCTTTGGAATCCTTACTAGAATGTCTCTCCTTACAACTCCTTTCTTTCTAATCCCAATCCCTAAAATTAGATACATCGTGGTGGTGTCTTGTCCATGGAGCAGATCAGATCGGTCCATGCACCCTGATCACAATACCGGCCAACTGAGGTGGTGTCTTGTCCATGGAGCAGATCAGATCGGTCCATACACCCTGATCACAATACCGGCCAACTGAGGTGGTGGTGTTTTGTCCATGGAGAAGGTCAGATCGGTCCATGCACCCTGATCACAATACCGGCCAACTGAGGTGGTGTCTTGTCCATGGAGCAGATCAGATCGGTCCATGCACCCTGATCACAATACCGGCCATCTGAGGTGGTGTCTTGTCCATGGAGCAGATCAGATCGGTCCATACACCCTGATCACAATACCGGCCAACTGAGGTGGTGGTGTTTTGTCCATGGAGAAGGTCAGATCGGTCCATGCACCCTGATCACAATACCGGCCAACTGAGGTGGTGGTGGTGTCTTGTCCATGGAGCAGATCAGATTGGTCCATACACCCTGATCACAATACCGGCCAACTGAGGTGGTGGTGTTTTGTCCACGGAGAAGGTCAGATCGGTCCATGCATCCTGATCACAATACCGGCCAACTGAGGTGATGGTGTCTTGTCCATGGAGCAGATCAGATCGGTTCGTGCACCCTGATCACAATACCGACCAACTGAGGTGCCTTGTCCGTATGGATGTCCTCTTCTTGATTGATGCCTGCCATATAGAGAGGGCTGCAAGGATGGCCGGGTATATATGGTCCGGAGTGAGTTGGGTGTTATAACAGTTATTGCAGTTCCTGTAGGATCTAGTCATGTATGGGTTTATCTTCATTCCTTTAAAATGTCCCTACGATACCATCAAAAGACTAGCCATAAAAAGGAAGCTCTGAGAGGACAGGAATACTGCCAGCCACCACCTATGGCTGGTTGAGGAGAAATAGATAGACCCTACGATACCATTAAAAGACCAGCCATAGAAAGGAAGCTCTGAGAGGAAAGGAATACTGCCAGCCACCAACCTTTGGCTGGTTAAAGAGAAATAGATAGACCCTACGATACCATCAAAAGACCAGCCATAGAATGGAAGCTCTGAGAGGACAGGAATACTGCCAGCCACCAACCTATGGCTGGTTGAGGAGAAATAGATAGACCCTACGATACCATTAAAAGACCAGCCATAGAAAGGAAGCTCTGAGAGGACAGGAATACTGCCAGCCACTAACCTATGGCTGGTTGAGGAGACATAGACCCTACGATACCATCAAAAGACTAGCCATAGAAAGGAAGCTCTGAGAGGACAGGAATACTGCCAGCCACCACCTATGGCTGGTTGAGGAGAAATAGATAGACCCTACGATACCATTAAAAGACCAGCCATAGAAAGGAAGCTCTGAGAGGACAGGAATACTGCCAGCCACCAACCTATGGCTGGTTAAAAAGAAATAGATAGACCCTACGACACCATCAACAAAACTTCTAGCCACGTATTATAATTATTGTAGCATAAAAATATCACGGTAATCAGCTTATGATTAATTAGTTAATTGGAGAAATAATTTACATATATCTATTAAATAAAATTCTTATTTAAACATTTTTTTACATCCACAACGCTACAAACCTTTTCGTTTAGAAATATATAAATTGGAAAAAAAAAATCGAATTTCCTATTATATAAGCTTTTAAAAAATCTTTACGTTTCTCCGCAAATCTCGCAACGTTAATTTTACTCATTTACATACTGCCTCGCTTTAGCTGATATTTGGCTGAACTCTGACAATACCTGGTATAGAAGAGTTAAAAGAATATTTGCATATTATTTCCCGAGAAAAATGAAAACTTTATATATGACATATGCCCATTTTGTTGAAAAAAAAAAAAAAAAAGAAGTAGGAAAATGTTTTAAAATAATAAATCAATGATCTTAAAATACTTTTAGACTGACAACACTGTAATATAAAAATAAGAAAGAACGAGTGATTTATTTGTTTACATAATTAGTAAATGTAATTGTTAATTTTTTTTTCTTCTCTCTCTCTCTTTGAAAATAATAAATTTAAAATACTTTCTTAAAAGGTAAAATCGCCTAATTCTTTAAAACCATTTTAGCTGTAAGTAAACTTATTTGTTGTTTCATCGTCTGAACCATAAAAGATTTCCAACACATTTTACATATATTCTTAACTCTTATCATTTTTCAAAATCTCTTAATAGTGTTGTTGAGACACAAAAATAAAATAATACATATATAACACTTTAACTACAATCATTTATTATATAGTAAATGAACTATAAAACTAATTAATTTCCAGTGTGTGAGGAAAATATTATTTAAAATATTATTTAACGCCAGACGTTTTATTTTAGTATGACGCAGTAATGAAAATAAAATAATTTTCTATATTCGAAATTGGTTAAAGTTGCCGTTTTTTAGTTGAGGAAATTTATGCAGAAAACGAAGGGTTTTAATAAAGGCTTAAAAATGTATGTATAATATCTAAATATATTCGTTTTTTTATTCTTTATTTATTTCATATTTTTTATTTTCTTTGACATCATTTAAATTCGTTTATTATCCTAATTATATTTTTCTGCATATAAAATTTGCAATATTATCATAAATATGAATTAGATTTTTCTTTTGCTGATTTCATGGCGCATTCATTTGTGATTGTAGGCTTATAATATATTAAAAGTTTTTAAATTTTAAATTAGGTTGTTCTTTTTAGTTTATTTGCTGTGTGATAAAAAAAGCTTACCAATATATTAAAAAAAAGACTAAATATATATTTAAAAAATTGTATTTTATTTTTATATATTAAGGCTTCATTTTATAAAAATTTATCATTGTTTTCAACCTATATATTTTATCTAAACACTTAGCGTTTAATATAAAATTTAATATAAACCATATCCACTTTTTATATAAAATTTTCCGCCATTTTTTGATGACTGAAAAATCGATAAAAGAGCGAAATAGCTGTATAAAGTCAGTATATTAGATTAAGAAATAAAGTTTGGCAATTCTTTTGAGAAATTTAATAAATAATATATATTTTATTTACCATTTATTTTTAATCTATGATAGGTATATCTTGAAAGTTTTATCTGGCCCCATTGTCTAGAAATAGAAAAGAATTCCCGCCTCTTTTCTAAAAGCCAAATGAGCCATGTCATCGTCTGTTTCATCTAGAACTTCTTCTCATTCAGTCTTCTGCTTCATTTCTTTCAACTTTCTTCTTTTGTTACTTAACTTTCCACATACTTGCTTCGTTACGGCAGGATTTTCTAAATCCTTTAATGCTCTATTTCTAATGGTCTTTCTATAAAAGTACATATTGTTCACTTTTTATATAAAAAATATATAAAAATTTCTGTTTTAAAAATAATATTTGTATTTATTGTTGTAAAATATATTTATATGCTCGTGTATATAAATATTGATTAATTAATAATATAATTTGTCAAAATTCGAAACTATTTTAAAGGCGTATGATTCTTTTTGAAATTAAACAATTTCTATTGCCCTTACTGCAATGGAAAAATGGAATAGTTTCGAATTTTGATAACAGATGGCGCGCTAGTGCATCATATTATAAATATAATTTCTACCACAGAATAATACAAACCTTCGACAACAAAATAATATCATCATCACTCCTTTTGTTTATATTTACATATATCACAATCAAGATTGATCGTACATTAATTTTCTATCTCTTATATTTTAGCTATATGAATCATTAAAAAAATTTCCATTTATAACATACTAGACGGGTGACCCGGGCTTCGCCCCGGGATTGACCCGTGTGCATATCTACCCGAGTGATATATATTTAGATAAGATTTTTTAAATAATTGTTTGTTATTAGCATTATCTATTTGTTTGCATCAGCATAATTTAATCTAATCTTTGATAGAGGGCGCTGTTCGTGAGCTAAGTAGAATAATTTGAATATATAGTTTTAATAATTGATTTATCTATTTTTTAAAATAGCCTATCGTCTTCCCCGTATCTTTTTACCCATGTATGGAAGTTTTGGTTTGAATTAGTGAACTACTGCGAATTTGTATACCGGACATACAAACAAAAAAACATACAAACATTGATTTTTATATATATAGAAGAAGATATATGAGCCAATATATTTCTCTATTCCAAATTTTTAGAAATGTAAAAATAAGACTTTTTATAAATAATAAAAATATTTTTATTCGTATTGATATATAAGCCAATATCTTTTTATTTCTCCATTTTTATTTTATTCTCATTTTTTAATCTTTCCTAGAGCAGAAACTTATGGGAGACTAAACATGTCTTAATAAATCTTTATCTGTATGTATATATATGTGATAAAGAGTTGCTGTCGACTTATCTGTGATGAGATCCTGTCGACTCTCGCTATAGCTGTGGTAACCGGTGGTCAAACCTGTAGTAGCCGAGAGGGACAGTCAGGGCGTGGAGAGTTTTCCAGTACCTCTCTGCACTTTGGAAGACCTTTAACAGTTTTCACAGAGTACAGGCAGTCGTGGTCGAGGCAGAGTGGAAAGTTTGGGAATGTCCACACACACAAAACGAAGAGACACAGCTGTAGTAGGAAAGTTCCATGAACAGATAGGAGTTGAGCTAAGCAAGATGGAGTTAGAAGAGATCTTACTGTTTTACATGGCGATCAGTTGGTCCTGGCTATAAGCGACAAGGGCTCGCGCTGACGGTGAAAGGGGTGACTGCTGACTAACTAACGGACTAACTAACTAGGCTCGGCTAAAACCGAGGTGTTTATATACCATTCCCGAGGAGGGGGGTTGGAGATGTCTGAGAATGTGAACTTTGGACGTCTGCACCCTTTGACCTTGATGGCAACGATTGCCGAATTCCTTTAGAGTTGTCTCGATTGTAGACGTTTTTGAACTTTTCAATCTTGCTTTAACTCAGCTCTTAATCTATTACATAGTTTTATTTATTTGTCTTCAATTTGTACAAAGTACATTACATATGGCGATGCACAATGACACAGATTAATCATGCGCATAATTATTTATAGTTGTGTTTCTATATACAACATGACAATCTTGTTATAAGTAGTTATACAATATAGGGTTGTTGGTTTAAATTACCATAGATGAGCCCCGGGAGTGAAAGGGTTTATCCGGGTTTAAACGGGTAAAGCCTCTCTAACACAGGTAAGTAATTAAAATTTCTTTTAATTAATTTAAACTGTGAGGGTTAAAAAGGGCTATAACAAGATGTTTTGTTTGAATATATCTGCAAATTCTAAAAAATACAACTTATGTTTAATTTAAAAGTTATGATATTCATATAAAAGAGAAATTAAGATAAAACCTTTGTTTGATAAAAAATAATGATGATGTTTTAAGAGATTGTTGGCGGGCGTTGGAAAGGGTTAGTGGTTAAAGAATATGCAATTGTAAGTATTACACAGGTAATCAAATACTTAGGTCCAGGTGCAAAGCGAGGATATAGACTTGTGCGTCTTCCGAGGCAATGTTTCACCTGTGATCCTGTATAAGGGTTACAGTGCTTTGTCACAATTGTAGGGTTATTGCGTTGAAAAGTTGTTGAAGAACAAGTTGTTAATATGATTGAAAGGGGTGAAATGGAGTCATGCGTTAAGTAGAATTGTTGTAGCGACAGTAGGTGATCTGACTTGACTTAAAATCAAAGGTTGGTTGTGGTCCGCTAGAGCTAAAAAATTGAGTTGTGAGAGTTGTGGACGCTTTGTGTTTGCGTGGGTGATTATGCTCTAGGGATGATTGTAGTAAACATTTGAAACGTGTTCAAGCCAGAAGTTGGGATTTTTAAAATCTGGGGAACTTTGATCAAATAGTTTGTTGAAATTATGAAATCAAAAAAATAATTGTCAAGCAGTACTGTCGTTTTCCTACGTTGATGTGAAGCAATAACTGAGAAGATAGTAGTGTAAAGTACACTGAAGTGGTTAGAGAAATAGATTGTTGTATGCCCGAAAGTTAATGATAACATAGTCTTTTTATATAAAGGTATAAAAACAAATATAAAATGAATAAAAATATAGCAATATCATTGTGGTTGAATAAAGTTTAAGTGGATAAAATCAAACAATCAATATATAAAAGTGATAATAATGCAGAATTAAAGTGATTTTTGACAACAAATAAATCTTTTGTAATACTAAAATAATATTATGAAAAATAAAAATAAAATTGATTTGTTTTTAGATAATGTTGGATTAGAAACTAGGGATTATATAATTGAAAGGCAAAAATAAAAATAAAATATTTTATACAAAAAACAGAATATAATTAAAGATTGTGATCTCAATTTAACATGCAAAATGTTTGATATGTAGAAAAATTAGAGATTTGCACTGGATCAAAATATCAAAAATGTTCAATTTAAGGCAGGTCTTGTTCAAATTCAAATGTCCAAATGTTTTAAAAAGTTAGGTTAAGATATCGACTGTTAATGTAGTAAGAGGAATGCGGGACACGCTCCAAATTTTCTGGAGGCGAGATAGGGGGAGAGACGCGGGATGGTGTCGAGTTGTTTAGTCTATCAATCCGGTATTTTTTATTCTCTGTCTGGGAATTTGTGAAATTCTGGGGAAATATAAATGGCTGATGTGAAACACATGGTGGTCGTTCCGACAGCGGATTTTTAGTTGACAGCTTTGTTAGCGGGGAGAGAGGCGTTGTATATACATGAAACGGGGTCGACTAAAGGGCAATTGCCGCTGTTTATCGTCGGGGATTATATTACTGGGGGCTTGTCTACAGCGTTAAATTCCTTCTCCTCTAGTTCTAGGTCTGGCGGTTTCAAAGAAATATTTGGGTTGGTGTAATGTAGATAGAATAGGATTTTTAATTTAACGGGGATTTTTCTGGTCGCTACTTGAAGTTTGTTTTAAAACGATCGCTATTAAATAAATCTGGATTTAAATGTAGGAATGGCTGGGAAGTTTGTGGCGGTATAATTCGGTAAAGTTGCGTTTCGAAGATATCTGGAGTCAAATGTTTGAATTCACTGAGATATACATCTGGGGGCATTCGCTGTGGGTCTTGAATAAATCGGGTGTGTGGAGGTGTGATGTATAGACATTCTCTGTGTAATATTTTAATTTATTGACATGTATGGTGTCACTGTCTCTATTGAGAGGTTGATTGGGGCGACCTATTCGAACGACATTGGGTGATATTATTTCAATTACTGTGTATTGTCCAGTAAAATATGGTGCTAATTTACCTGTGTCGGGGTGTCTATAATTTTTGACCAAAACAAGATCATTCACTTCGAAATGTGGTGTTCTGTGCTGCTTATCAAATGTTTCCTTATCTTTTTTATGCTTATTTTGGGTACGAGAGCGTGCTATCTCTCTAGCTCTAGTTATTTCGGGGTATGGGTTAAGATGAGTTCTTAGATATGGGGGGACAACATTGAACCAAAATAGGTGGGTGGAAAACTTGTGACAGAATGGGGTGTGTTATTATACGTCTGAGTGACGCGTTTAACAAGTTGAGTCCAGGACGCTTTTGGATTTTCTAGATAAGCTAGTCTGAGTTTGCCTGTAATGGTGGCATTTAAGCGTTCTATTAAACCGTTTGCTTGTGGGTTATTGCTTGTGGTGAGCAGGGGTTGTATACCATGTGTTATTAGAAATTTACGGAATTTTTCTGAGATAAAAGCGGGCGCTCTGTCAGATAACAGACATTTTGGAAACCCTTGTTGTAGTACAGTTTTGTGAGTTTAAATGTACGTTAGGGTACTGGTTCACTGGTTAAACTCCCTGTGAGAGTGGTGAAAGCTTGTTGGTAGTTTTATGGTGTATTTGAAAAATGTAGTTTTCTCGGTGTTCGTAAGTGTTGACTTTCGACGTTGTTGCGGTAAAAATGTTATTCAATGACGTCAGGTTTAGATGTGGGTAAAAGTGCGACTTTCGACGTGGACACGCTTTGGGGTGAGAAGTGTCACAGGCATGAAGGCGTCTTTGTGGCCTTTTAAGTGAGAAAAATTGTTGTGATGCGCTGTGTGACACGAGTGAGTGAATTGAATGGAAAGGTGTCACGTGAAGTCTTTGTTTTTGATACAGAATCTAACTTGTTTCATCATGAACAACAAATTTACTAGTCATGAGTGGTGGTTGTACAAAACACATCGAGATATCTTGGTTGTTAGTGAATGTGGCACGTTTAGTGGCGCCGGTGCTTGTGTTGCTCGAATTCGATTTGTTGCTAAGTCGCGCGCTAATAGATGGTGGCCAATTGTAGAAAGTGATGGGAAGTGTATTGTAGTTTGTTGAGAGAGATGTGTGGATGATTAATAATTATGCATGTAAAAGGAAAGGACGGGGGAGTGTAGCTATGTTGGGATTTAACGATTGTACTAGTTTTGGAAGACTGTGACTTAATTTAGCTACTGACGTGGTAGTTGGTGGGATTTTTATTTTTAACTTGTTTTGGGAAAGATAGTTACTTTTCTAGTTGTGATTTTGAAGATATTGTATCTTTCGATTTTGAGATTTAAAAAAAAAATGCGTTTTACCTATGTGTATTAAAATTTGAATATATTTTTTAAATCGTTGATTATGGTAGTGCGAAAATTATCTTTGTAAAAGGGGCAATGGCGTGATAGTGACTCATAAGTTGAAAGGGGCGTTTACATAAAATAGTGAACATAACAATGATTTTTGCAAAGTTTTGAATATAGGATTAAGAAATTGGTGTTTGTTATAAAAATATGATATTAAGAAAAACACACAAATAAGTTTAGAATTATGATTCGAGTAATTAAAAAAAAAAATGATTTTTTAAAAAGTAAAATCGAAAGTAATGAATTAAAATTTATAATTTGCTTAAAATAAAATAAAAATTGATAAATGAGGGTGTAAAAGATTTAAAATTTGAATTGAAATGATATAAAAATGGTAAAAATTGATTTAAAATGATTACAGTGAAAATAAACATTATGGAGAATCAAGTTGTGAGCATGAGGAGAAAGTTTTTTAAAAACTCACAGTTTTGAGGATTGTTCAGTCAGGATACTTGGTCTTTAGTTGTCGTCCTACTGATGACGAGGAAGACGCTCCAAGTAGAGCTTGTAGAAGCTTGTAACTTCTGTTTGGTGACGGCGGCATGTTGCCTGGAAGATGGTTGCATTGTAAGGCCGAAGGGGGAAAGTCTCACCGGCTTATTTTGCGGGATTTTCGGCTGTGTCGTTGGGGGGAAGATTGATTGGTCGTTTCGTTGGACTGGCGGCGGGTTTGTTCCTCCATCTTTGCTCTTCCTCGCTTCTATCTGGACAGGCTTCTTACCTCTTCGTTGTGGTCATACTTCGTTGTGGTTATCCTGTCGACTTAGATGTGTGATAAAGAGTTGCTGTCGACTTATCTGTGATGAGATCCTGTCGCCTCTCGCTATAGCTGTGGTAACCGGTGGTCAAACCTGTAGTAGCCGAGAGGGACAGTCAGGGCGTGGAGAGTTTTCCAGTACCTCTCTGCACTTTGGAAGACCTTTAACAGTTTTCACAGAGTACAGGCAGTCGTGGTCGAGGCAGAGTGGAAAGTTTGGGAATGTCCACACACACAAAACGAAGAGACACAGCTGTAGTAGGAAAGTTCCATGAACAGATAGGAGTTGAGCTAAGCAAGATGGAGTTAGAAGAGATCTTACTGTTTTACATGGCGATCAGTTGGTCCTGGCTATAAGCGACAAGGGCTCGCGCTGACGGTGAAAGGGGTGACTGCTGACTAACTAACGGACTAACTAACTAGGCTCGGCTAAAACCGAGGTGTTTATATACCATTCCCGAGGAGGGGGGTTGGAGATGTCTGAGAATGTGAACTTTGGACGTCTGCACCCTTTGACCTTGATGGCAACGATTGCCGAATTCCTTTAGAGTTGTCTCGATTGTAGACGTTTTTGAACTTTTCAATCTTGCTTTAACTCAGCTCTTAATCTATTACATAGTTTTATTTATTTGTCTTCAATTTGTACAAAGTACATTACATATGGCGATGCAATGACACAGATTAATCATGCGCATAATTATTTATAGTTGTGTTTCTATATACAACATGACAATCTTGTTATAAGTAGTTATACAATATAGGGTTGTTGGTTTAAATTACCATAGATGTATATGTTATGAATATTTTGTTTGTTGTTAAAAAAGATAGAATTGGAGGTGCAGTCGTGAAATCTCTAAATAATTATATTTTCCGAAATGATTCAAAGCAATTACATTTTTAAAATATCTACATAGGATATAGGATATATTTTTTGTAATAAATAAATTTTAAAAAATATTGAGGTATTAATATTTAAAAAACGTAAATTTTATAGAGAAATCTAACTAAATATTTAAACCAAATATTCAAAATAATTAGATTTTTCAAAATGCTTCAAAACAATTATAGGTTTTTAACTTTTAATTAGACAATTTTAATTTATATTTAGGCATTTTTCATTTTAATTTAGATACTTTCATTTTTATTTAGACATTTTCAATTTTAATTTAGACATTTTTCATTTCAATTTAGAATTTTTCATTTTAATTTAGACACATGGACTTTTTATAGAAATGAAAAATGTCTAAATATAAATTTAAAATGTCTAATTAAAAGTTAAAAACATATATATGGTTAATACCATTTATAATCATTATAAAAATTGCTTCCTGGTCACATAAGAACACCAATGTATCCAATATAATCTGTTTCTAATTTTTTCGTGGTTATTTGCTCCTATATTAGTGTTTTGGACTTAATGTCAAATGTATTTAATTAATCTTTATGATATTGTACCAAAGTATTTATTATTTTATTAACAGAGTATAAATTTTGATATTTATATTTTGCTACTCTGTAAACTTCCCTCTTTGCTTATCTTTTGTTTATCATTCATAGTTTGTTCTTGCCTTAAATAAATTGTTGTCTCATCCCGAAGTTGGTTTCCCTGGTCGGTTTTCATCACAGCTAGCTCTCTACCTGTGCACATCTTTGCTCTCTTGCTCTTTCTCCTGCCATGGCTCCCTCTAGGAAGAAGAAGAAGGAGGCCGAGAACGCCGAGAATGCCGCGAAGCCCCTCGTTACCCTCGCCCAACTGGAGTTGGAGAACGAAGAGAAGAAGGAGGACTTCGAGCATTATCTACAGAATCCTCACCCTACCTCCCGATATTACCTGTCCCAAATCATGACGAATTTAATCAATGTACGGACTGAGCAGATCAAGGCCCTCATTGCCGAGGTAGAGAACCTCTCTAGCACCCTCGCGTCCTTTAAGGAGCTGGACGAAATCAAGCCCCAGACTGACTGCCACAGCACTCAAACCAGCCCTGCTCCTTCCTGCAAGGAAACCAGCTCCCAGACTGACCCTACCAAGCCCGCCACTCCTGCTCCTACCAAAAGGAAGCAGACCGAGGCTCCCAACCCTCCCGCAAAGAGGACCAACCTCAGAGGTCCCGCAAAACCTGCGCCTTCCCGCCCCACCAAGCCTGCGGCCGCCCAAGTGGTCCTCCATGGGGAAAAATCGGCGGCTCACACAGTGGTCATCTCTGATGACCCACAGGCTGACCCAAGAGCAATGCTCAAAGCTGTCCGCGCTGCCCACACTCTTCCCCAAGGCGTTTGGGCCTCCCTGCGAACCAAATGGAAGCTTGTCCTCCACTCCAGCAACCCTGATACCATCCCAGCTGTCACCACCTCCCTGGCCAACAAGCTGGATGGCATGAAGGTCCGCCAACAGAAGGTGATCCTGCTTCGCATCTGCCTCTTCAAAGTGGATGAGGAAACATCCAACTCCACCATTGAAGAGACGCTGCTGGGTACTCCTGCTGTCAGCCAACTACCTGGGGACAAGGTGGTGCGCGTGGCGCATCGCTCTGCACCCAGAAACGGGACCTGCACCGCCTTCATCGAGGTGGACCTCAACACCTTCAGAGCTCTGGGCAACCGCGGAAGGATCGCGGTGGATGGAGTGATCCTCAACTTCGAGGAGTCCATCCGCGCACGAATCTGCTTCCGCTGTTGTGGCTTCGGCCACAACTCTGCCCAATGCATCAGAGATCCCAAGTGCTTCCACTGCGGTGAAGGCGGTCATGAAGGCCGTTTCTGCCCCTCTGTTGCTGACCGGCACACTTCCAAGTGCACCAACTGCTGTGCCAAGGGCCTTGCAGACAAGCACGAGGCGAGAGCCTCAAGCTGCCCCACCTTGAAGCTTAGAACCCTCAAATTCTAGGCTTCCAGGACCTCCTGCCTCCTCAACTGGCCTCCATCCTGGCATCTCACCCATCAAGGCGCTGTTTCCCTGACCTCTCCAGCTTTCTCCCCCCGTGCGATGACACCTCCACTGCCAGATCCTAGGATCCCTTGCCACCAGTTCGCGTTCTGCAGCCATAGTAGGGCTAGAAGACCCTTTTTTGTGGCCAATTAGCCCGGATTCTCAACTAACTCCCGAAGTTGGTCTTTCCTAATTTTCCATGTGGCAATATTGTCTTTTGAATTTTACACATACCAATCTTATTTTTAAAGTCGACGAACTTATTTTAAAAAATGACGACTTCACTATTAAAATGCTATATTTAAAAGTATTTTGGTAAAATATTTATTTAGATTTCTCTTTAAAAATTTTACCTTTAAAATAATGTCTAAAAATTGTGTTTCATGAGAAAGCGATTGCATAGTGACTTACTATTCTGTTAATATAATTTCATATTTTCATCTTTTGTTTTCTTTTTAAAAACAGCATAGCTCTTTCTATCTCTACAGAAATTCATTAAATTTTTAAAATATTCTAATGCTACTTTTTATTAAACTTAAAACCACATCTTATGATTCACAAAATAAATATACGGAAAACATTTTAAAATTAAATATAATATATAGTTATGTTTTTCTTTATTATAAAAAGAGATATCTTCTTTATAAGAAAGAAACATATTAAATTTTTAAATTTAAATGCCATCTATCGTTAAAATTTTACACAAATAAATTTACTGGCAATGCGTTTCTTTTAAATATCCTCAAATATTATCTCTACAGACCTTACTGCAATGATATGAGTTATTGAATTGCAGTAAGGTCTATAGAGATAATATTTGAGGATATTTAAAAGAAACGCATTGCCAGTAAATTTATTTGTGATTTTAACAAAATAAACATATGACAAACTTTATATAATTGAATCGAAAAAAGAAATCATAGCATTTTTATTAAATAAGAGAGAAAAACAGGTTCCTGGAGCGCAGAACGCCAAACTACTCGAATATTAAATAAAAACATTTTTGTTAAATTGAAATATTATGATGCATTAGCGCGCCATCTGTTATCAAAATTCTAAACTATTATAGATGGTAGATGGAAAATTTGCTGGGAGGAAATTGATCCATAGAAGCATAAGGCGCCTCTCCTGTCAAAATGGCGTCAGATTTTCACGTTTATTTTGACGGGAGAGGCGCCCTATACTTCTATGGATCAATTTCCTCCCGGCAAATTTTCCATCTATGTTCTAGCCATAGATTTGGCTCAGCCACCTTGCAAGCAAAACACCTCTTTGGTAGATTGTGAAGATTCCATTAGATCCCGTGTGGATCTCATGGAATAAAGTCCGCCCTAGACAGACGAGGGCCATTAGCCCGAAACCATGGTCTCTAGGCGGACGCTTCTCAGTTTGCCATAGCTGGTGTTGTGGCTTTGTCACCGACCCGAGGCCGCTAGTTGCGGCGACGGTCAATAGATGGCGTCAGGTTTTGACGTTTATTTTGACGGGAGAGGCGCCCTATGCTTCTATGGATATTATAGACATGTATGATTCTTTTAAAAATTAAACAATATCTACTGTCCTTACTCCCATTAATTTTTCCATTACAGTAAGGGCAGTAGATAATTGTGTTTAATTTTAAAAAAGAATCATACGCGTCTATAATAGTTTCGAAATTTCAAAACACTGTATTATATTAAGAAAAAGACATCTCCTTATCGTGCAACTGAAAGTTGCTGATGGCTTACGCCATCTATCGGAATAAATATCAACTATTCTTGTTGATTTTTAATTATTCCAGAATTGGCCAAATACCCATTCTTGATTAATCAAGAAAAGCTAACCACGGACGCGTTTCGGGCTGTTGGCCCTCATCAGCGTGGTGTAAGCTGTACCTCAACAACCAAAAAACTGGTCATTCAGGCATCCTGAAAAATCATGAAACGGGTAGTTAAGGCCAGAATTGTGTGAGACCGCGATTTTTCACACTGTATTATATATTTTTAAATGAAACTAAAAATATATTTTCTTTTTTTCTTTATTGAATTTTGAACTATTTTTGAAGTGTATGTTTCTTTTTAAAATAAATCAAATTTTATACTGTCCTTTACTGGCAATGTTAAAATAATGGGAGAGTATTGCAAGTAAGGACAGTAGAAATTTGATTTATAGGTTTTTAACTTTTAATTAGACATTTTTAATTTATATTTAGACATTTTTCATTTTAATTTAGACATTTTTCATTTGAATTTTAAACATTTTCAATTTTAATTTAAACACTTTCATTTTAATTTAGACATTTTTCATTTCAATTTAAACATTTTCAATTTTAATTTAGACACTTTCATTTTAATTTAGACATTTTTCATTTTAATTTAGACACTTTCATTTTTATTTAGACATTTTTAAATTTTAATTTAGACACATGGGCTTTTCTATAAAAATGTCTAAATTAAAATGAAAAATGTCTAAATTGAAATTGAAAATGTCTAAATAAAAAATGAAAGTGTCTAAATTAAAATGAAAAATGTCTATATATAAATTAAAATTGCCTAATTAAAAGATAAAAACCTTTATTTAAAAAACAATATGTTTCAAAAATAGATCAAGTGTCTTATAACAAATGGTGCGATAATGTTTATTGAATTACTTTTAAATTTAAGAATAAACACTTTTCAAAATTTGTGATTCAAATTACGATAATAAAAAAAGAAATAAGTATGTAATGCTAAACATTTAAAAATTTAATTCTTTTGCGTGTGTTGTGTGTGTTAAAACAGATTTATTTTAAATAAAAGTGTAAAAAAAAGTGAATTATTAAAAAATAAATAGAGAAAAATATGGCTCATTTATATATATTTTTACGTTATTTTGTAGGGTGGGAATATAGAAAAAAATCTAAACGACTAAAAATCGTTAATTAAATATATACGGAATAAAATGCAGTGATGTAATTTCTTTATTTCGACTTAGAGCGCTATGTCCCCCTAGGGACACTTGCACTTTAAACATAAACAAAAATTTTAAAAGAAAATAAAGAAAGATATTTTAAATATGTACAGAATTAGTATGCAAGTTAGTTAGATGAAAAGATAAAAATATATAAAAATCACCACAATTGATATATGTACAAAGGGTTGGTATACAAATTTAGTTAAATGAAATCAAATTGTAAAGTATTGTGTGTATTTTTTCGAGAAAAGCAATTTACAGATTTAAAAAAAAAGAGTTTTAAGGAATATTTTTGAATGAAAATATGCAAGATATGTAATGAATATTGATATAATTTAAACAAAAGAGTAATAAATATTAAATAATGGACATAGTTTAAGAATTTATATTTTAATTAAGCTACAAAAATAATAAATAAATTCATCGAATTTTTGACATTCAATTTTGACTGCCAAATTGTTTAAAGATATATTTGATTAGATTTTAGAACACAGAGAGAAAATATTTTAGTAAAATTAACTTATGAAAGAAGGAAAAATTCATTTCATATTAACTTCACAAAAGATAAATATTAAACATTTTAAATTAAAGTCATATTATATTTATTTTTCTTTGAATTCTCTTGAGCTATTTTTGAAGATTACTTTGGGGAATTATATTTCGTGCTTGTAATTTTAAAACTTGTATTTATTCTCTCAGCCGAGTATCCTTTGTCTTTAAATACAATACTTTTAAATATGTGTTATAAATAGGAAGCAAATATATGAAATATATATATATATGAAATACTATTTATTTAAGAAATAATAAATATTTTGTGGAGCAAAGTAAACGCGAGTGTTTATTTTCAAAAATATTTTTTGATTAAAAATTTCTTATATATATCTTTTTTAACTTTTAAAATTATTTTATGTATTCGAGGAAACTATGTATTTAAGGAAACTATGTAACTAGGTAAACTATTAGATAATAAAAAAATCATATATTTTATTGTTTAAATATATGTTTTTTGCCAATATTTCGTTTGGCTGAACGCGAACCTTTGTCAAAGCGTTACAATTTTAATAAACAAACGCAGCGCCGTTATGTAAACTATGTATATAAGGAAGCTACAAGATATGTCCCATAAGTTCCCGGACTGGGTCCATAAAAAAATTAATAAATGAAAAATGTAAATAAATTTGACTGTTTATTGTAGAAAAAATATCTGGCAACACGGTGGTACCAATATCAAGGCGGTACGTGCGCGCGCGCCAAGGTCATTCTAATTTATTTAAAGGTTACACCTAGCGCTGCGGCGATTTTACGATGGAACAAAAATTGAAGCAGAGGATTTGCATAGAATTTTGTATGAAACTTCAAATATCAGCATCCGAAACTTTTGAAATGCTTAATAAAGCATTCCCCAATGACGCCCCAAAGAGAACAACTGTTTTTGAATGGCATTCTAGATTTAAAGATGGCAGAATTTCTATTGAAGATGTTCCTCGTCAAGGACGCCCAAAATTTCAAAGGACTGATGAAAATGTGTAAAAAATCACCGATTTAATAAAAGAAAATCCTCGAACCACTTTGCTGGAGCTAGAGCAAGACACAAGCATCTCTAAAACAACGATTGGAAGGATCGTAACCAAAGATTTGAAGCTCAAAACGACTCCTGCAAAATTCATCCCAAGATTCCTCACTAATGAGCAAAAACTGTGTTGGCTTGCAACCTTTGAGGACAAGTTGGAAATGACAAGAACGGATCCGGAATGGAAAGACAAGATAATCACAGGCGACGAGACATGGGTCTATGGCTATGACCCTGAAACCAAGCGTCAATCTGCCGAGTGGAGAGGTCAGGGTGAGCCTAGACCCAAAAAATCCAGGATATTGAAATCCAGAAACAAGGTGTTGCTGGTCGCTTTTTTGGATAACAAGAGCATTGTTCATCACGAGTATCTTCCTGCAGGCCAAACGGTTATTGAGGAAATGTATTTGGGCATTCTTCGCCGTCTAAGGGAAGCGATTCGAAAAAAAAAGGCCAGAAAAATGGACTAATGGTGACTGGATC
>CP092870.1:1158576-1338827 GCA_030710605.1 Cordylochernes scorpioides | reverse complement strand
ATTTGGTCATCTCGTAACTGATGTGACCGAAGTTGCTGAAGGCCCAAATGCAAGAATATACACCTATCCCCCCGATTTACACGGGAGATACGTTCCTGAGAAAAACGTGTAAATCTAAAATTAAAAATTTTCGCGAAATTTTTATGCAAGAAATACAGACACAGTGTGCGCGTGCAGCAAGTCAGCACATAAGCTCGGGATTCCTCATAAGATGTGTACACAGCGCATGTGTTCAATCACAGTAGCATTTAGTATAGTGCGATAAAAAAAAAACTTATTTGGAAAACCGTGTAAAAGCGAAAACGTGTAAAACAAGTACCGTGTAAATCGGGGGATAGGTGTATTTTTAAGTAGAAAACATCAGAATTCCAGAGGTAAGTTTATATATAAAAGGAGTAGCTGGATCTGTGAAAATCTGTTTCACACATCCAAGTACGCATTATTATATAAGCTTACTTTAATAGATCGACTTTTGAATCAAACTTTCAGAGAAAAATTAAGAAAAAAAAAAAAGCATTTCTAATCGTGCAACTAAAAGTTGCTGATGGCTTGGCGCCATCTATCAGAATAAATATCAACTAATCGTTAATTTTTAATTATTCCAGAATTGGCCAAATAAATAAAAATCAACGATTATTTGATAAAGACAGGGTCTCTTCGGGATGGACAGAAGTTTTGACAAATTATTGGCTCATCAGTAGTGAACCCTCCAGCGGTTTCGTCAGTTCAATCCACCATACCGCTCTAGTAATATATCTTTCTGTTTTGATTTTATACTGATATGGAAGATCAACTCTTGGGAAATGTATTTTAGACAAACTTAAGCTTTGAGGATATATTAATAATGTCCCTGTCTTTCTTCTTTCCCTCTATTTGATACAATGTGAATAACATTGCTGTTATATAACCTACAGAGCTAGTAATTAAACATTGCATTGTTAATATAACAACAATACACACAACAACAAAAGCTTTATTGCGACCTTTCGGACTTATACAGATCCTCCGAGTAGAAGAAGGTATATTCAGGAGAATCTGTATAGGTACAGGAGAATAACACAGTAATAGTACCTGTGATTACTGGTACTTTTACTGTGTTATTTTCCTGTATATACCTTCTACTCGGAGAATCTGTATAAGTCCAAAAGTTATTAATAAAGCTTTGTGTGTGTTGTTGTTATATTAACAATACAATGTTGTTGCATATATAATTACTAAACTCAGTAAGTATATAAAGTGATGTACAGTTTGTAGATATATGTCTGAACACCCCCCAGCAGGGAACAGTGTGTGTTGTTGTTGTTATAATAACAATGCAATGTTGTTGCATATATAATTACTAAACTCAGTAAGTATATAAAGTGATGTACAGTTTGTAGATATATGTCTGAACACCCCCCAGCAGGGAACAGTGTGTGTTGTTGTTGTTATATTAACAATGCAATGTTGTTACATATATAATTACTAAACTCAGTAAGTATATAAAATGATGTACAGTTTGTAGATATATGTCTGAACACCCCCCCAGCAGGGAACAGTGTGTGTTGTTGTTGTTATAATAACAATGCAATGTTGTTACATATATAATTACTAAACTCAGTAAGTATATAAAATGATGTACAGTTTGTAGATATATGTCTGAACACCCCCCCAGCAGGGAACAGTGTGTGTTGTTGTTGTTATATTAACAATGCAATGTTGTTGCATATATAATTACTAAACTCAGTAAGTATATAAAGTGATGTACAGTTTGTAGATATATGTCTGAACACCCCCCAGCAGGGAACAGTGTGTGTTGTTGTTGTTATATTAACAATGCAATGTTGTTACATTTATAATTACTAAACTCAGTAAGTATATAAAATGATGTACAGTTTGTAGATATATGTCTGAACACCCCCAGCAGGGAACAGTGTGTGTTGTTGTTGTTATATTAACAATGCAATGTTGTTACATTTATAATTACTAAACTCAGTAAGTATATAAAATGATGTACAGTTTGTAGATATATGTCTGAACACCCCCCAGCAGGGAACAGTGTGTGTTGTTGTTGTTATATTAACAATGCAATGTTGTTACATATATAATTACTAGCTCAGTAAGTATATAAAATGATGTACAGTTTGTAGATATATGTCTGAACACCCCCCAGCAGGGAACAGTGTGTGTTGTTGTTATATTAACAATGCAATGTTGTTACATATATAATTACTAGCTCAGTAAGTATATAAAATGATGTACAGTTTGTAGATATATGTCTGAACACCCCCCCAGCAGGGAACAGTGTGTGTTGTTGTTATATTAACAATGCAATGTTGTTACATATATAATTACTAGCCTCAGTAAGTATATAAAGTGATGTACAGTTTGTAGATATATGTCTGAACACCCCCCCAGCAGGGAACAGTGTGTGTTGTTGTTGTTATATTAACAATGCAATGTTGTTACATATATAATTACTAAACTCAGTAAGTATATAAATGATGTACAGTTTGTAGATTTATGTTGAACACCCCCCAGCAGGGAACAGTGTGTGTTGTTGTTGTTATATTAACAATGCAATGTTGTTACATATATAATTACTAAAACTCAGTAAGTATATAAAGTGATGTACAGTTTGTAGATATATGTCTGAACACCCCCCAGCAGGGAACAGTGTGTGTTGTTGTTGTTATATTAACAATGCAATGTTGTTGCATATATAATTATTAAACTCAGTAAGTATATAAAATGATGTACAGTTTGTAGATATATGTCTGAAACACCCCCCAGCAGGGAACAGTGTGTGTTGTTGTTGTTATATTAACAATACAATGTTGTTGCATATATAATTATTAAACTCAGTAAGTATATAAAATGATGTACAGTTTGTAGATATATGTCTGAACACACCCCCCAGCAGGGAACAGTGTGTGTTGTTGTTGTTATATTAACAATGCAATGTTGTTACATATATAATTACTAAACTCAGTAAGTATATAAAATGATGTACAGTTTGTAGATATATGTCTGAACACCCCCCAGCAGGGAACAGTGTGTGTTGTTGTTGTTATATTAACAATGCAATGTTGTTTGCATATATAATTACTAAACTCAGTAAGTATATAAAATGATGTACAGTTTGTAGATATATGTCTGAACACCCCCCCAGCAGGGAACAGTGTGTGTTGTTGTTGTTATATTAACAATGCAATGTTGTTACATATATAATTACTAAACTCAGTAAGTATATAAAAATGATGTACAGTTTGTAGATATATGTCTGAACACCCCCCAGCAGGGAACAGTGTGTGTTGTTGTTGTTATATTAACAATGCAATGTTGTTACATATATAATTACTAAACTCAGTAAGTATATAAAATGATGTACAGTTTGTATATATATGTCTGAACACCCCCCAGCAGGGAACAGTGTGTGTTGTTGTTGTTATATTAACAATGCAATGTTGTTGCATATATAATTACTAAACTCAGTAAGTATATAAAGTGATGTACAGTTTGTAGATATATGTCTGAACACCCCCCAGCAGGGAACAGTGTGTGTTGTTGTTGTTATATTAACAATGCAATGTTGTTGCATATATAATTACTAGCTCAGTAAGTATATAAAATGATGTACAGTTTGTAGATATATGTCTGAACACCCCCCAGCAGGGAACAGTGTGTGTTGTTGTTGTTATATTAACAATGCAATGTTGTTGCATATATAATTACTAAACTCAGTAAGTATATAAAATGATGTACAGTTTGTATATATATGTCTGAACACCCCCCAGCAGGGAACAGTGTGTGTTGTTGTTGTTATATTAACAATGCAATGTTGTTGCATATATAATTACTAGCTCAGTAAGTATATAAAGTGATGTACAGTTTGTAGATATATGTCTGAACACCCCCCAGCAGGGAACAGTGTGTGTTGTTGTTGTTATATTAACAATGCAATGTTGTTACATATATAATTACTAAACTCAGTAAGTATATAAAATGATGTACAGTTTGTAGATATATGTCTGAACACCCCCCAGCAGGGAACAGTGTGTGTTGTTGTTGTTATATTAACAATGCAATGTTGTTGCATATATAATTACTAAACTCAGTAAGTATATAAAGTGATGTACAGTTTGTAGATATATGTCTGAACACCCCCCAGCAGGGAACAGTGTGTGTTGTTGTTGTTATATTAACAATGCAATGTTGTTGCATATATAATTACTAAACTCAGTAAGTATATAAAATGATGTACAGTTTGTAGATATATGTCTGAACACCCCCCAGCAGGGAACAGTGTGTGTTGTTGTTGTTATATTAACAATGCAATGTTGTTACATTTATAATTACTAAACTCAGTAAGTATATAAAATAATGTACAGTTTGTAGATATATGTCTGAACACCCCCCAGCAGGGAACAGTGTGTGTTGTTGTTGTTATATTAACAATGCAATGTTGTTACATATATAATTACTAAGCTCAGTAAGTATATAAAGTGATGTACAGTTTGTAGATATATGTCTGAACACCCCCCAGCAGGGAACAGTGTGTGTTGTTGTTGTTATATTAACAATGCAATGTTGTTACATATATAATTACTACTCAGTAAGTATATAAAGTGATGTACAGTTTGTAGATATATGTCTGAACACCCCCCAGCAGGGAACAGTGTGTGTTGTTGTTGTTATATTAACAATGCAATGTTGTTACATATATAATTACTAAACTCAGTAAGTATATAAAATGATGTACAGTTTGTAGATATAGTCTGAACACCCCCCAGCAGGGAACAGTGTGTGTTGTTGTTGTTATATTAACAATGCAATGTTGTGCATATATAATTACTTAAACTCAGTAAGTATATAAAGTGATGTACAGTTTGTAGATATATGTCTGAACACCCCCCAGCAGGGAACAGTGTGTGGTTGTTGTTGTTATATTAACAATGCAATGTTGTACATATATAATTACTAAAGCTCAGTAAGTATATAAAGTGATGTACAGTTTGTAGATATATGTCTGAACACCCCCCAGCAGGGAACAGTGTGTGTTGTTGTTGTTATATTAACAATGCAATGTTGTTACATATATAATTACTAAACTCAGTAAGTATATAAAATGATGTACAGTTTGTAGATATATGTCTGAACACCCCCCAGCAGGGAACAGTGTGTGTTGTTGTTGTTATATTAACAATGCAATGTTGTTGCATATATAATTACTAAACTCAGTAAGTATATAAAGTGATGTACAGTTTGTAGATATATGTCTGAACACCCCCCAGCAGGGAACAGTGTGTGTTGTTGTTGTTATATTAACAATGCAATGTTGTTACATATATAATTACTAGCTCAGTAAGTATATAAAGTGATGTACAGTTTGTAGATATATGTCTGAACACCCCCCAGCAGGGAACAGTGTGTGTTGTTGTTGTTATATTAACAATGCAATGTTGTTACATATATAATTACTAAACTCAGTAAGTATATAAAATGATGTACAGTTTGTAGATATATGTCTGAACACCCCCCAGCAGGGAACAGTGTGTGTTGTTGTTGTTATATTAACAATGCAATGTTGTTGCATATATAATTACTAGCTCAGTAAGTATATAAAGTGATGTACAGTTTGTAGATATATGTCTGAACACCCCCCAGCAGGGAACAGTGTGTGTTGTTGTTGTTATATTAACAATGCAATGTTGTTACATATATAATTACTAGCTCAGTAAGTATATAAAGTGATGTACAGTTTGTAGATATATGTCTGAACACCCCCCAGCAGGGAACAGTGTGTGTTTGTTGTTGTTATATTAACAATGCAATGTTGTTACATATATAATTACTAAACTCAGTAAGTATATAAAATGATGTACAGTTTGTAGATATATGTCTGAACACCCCCCAGCAGGGAACAGTGTGTGTTGTTGTTGTTATATTAACAATGCAATGTTGTTGCATATATAATTACTAAGCTCAGTAAGTATATAAAGTGATGTACAGTTTGTAGATATATGTCTGAACACCCCCCAGCAGGGAACAGTGTGTGTTGTTGTTGTTATATTAACAATGCAATGTTGTTGCATATATAATTACTAAACTCAGTAAGTATATAAAGTGATGTACAGTTTGTAGATATATGTCTGAACACCCCCCAGCAGGGAACAGTGTGTGTTGTTGTTGTTATATTAACAATGCAATGTTGTTACATATATAATTACTAAACTCAGTAAGTATATAAAATGATGTACAGTTTGTAGATATATGTCTGAACACCCCCCAGCAGGGAACAGTGTGTGTTGTTGTTGTTATATTAACAATGCAATGTTGTTGCATATATAATTACTAAACTCAGTAAGTATATAAAATGATGTACAGTTTGTAGATATATGTCTGAACACCCCCCAGCAGGGAACAGTGTGTGTTGTTGTTGTTATATTAACAATGCAATGTTGTTGCATATATAATTACTAGCTCAGTAAGTATATAAAGTGATGTACAGTTTGTAGATATATGTCTGAACACCCCCCAGCAGGGAACAGTGTGTGTTGTTGTTGTTATATTAACAATGCAATGTTGTTACATATATAATTACTAAACTCAGTAAGTATATAAAATGATGTACAGTTTGTAGATATATGTCTGAACACCCCCCAGCAGGGAACAGTGTGTGTTGTTGTTGTTATATTAACAATGCAATGTTGTTGCATATATAATTACTAAACTCAGTAAGTATATAAAATGATGTACAGTTTGTAGATATATGTCTGAACACCCCCCAGCAGGGAACAGTGTGTGTTGTTGTTGTTATATTAACAATGCAATGTTGTTACATATATAATTACTAGCTCAGTAAGTATATAAAGTGATGTACAGTTTGTAGATATATGTCTGAACACCCCCCAGCAGGGAACAGTGTGTGTTGTTGTTGTTATATTAACAATGCAATGTTGTTACATATATAATTACTAAACTCAGTAAGTATATAAAATGATGTACAGTTTGTAGATATATGTCCTGAACACCCCCCAGCAGGGAACAGTGTGTGTTGTTGTTATATTAACAATGCAATGTTGTTACATATATAATTACTAAACTCAGTAAGTATATAAAATGATGTACAGTTTGTAGATATATGTCTGAACACCCCCCAGCAGGGAACAGTGTGTGTTGTTGTTGTTATATTAACAATGCAATGTTGTTACATATATAATTACTAGCTCAGTAAGTATATAAAGTGATGTACAGTTTGTAGATATATGTCTGAACACCCCCAGCAGGGAACAGTGTGTGTTGTTGTTGTTATATTAACAATGCAATGTTGTTACATATATAATTACTAAACTCAGTAAGTATATAAAGTGATGTACAGTTTGTAGATATATGTCTGAACACCCCCCAGCAGGGAACAGTGTGTGTTGTTGTTGTTATATTAACAATGCAATGTTGTTACATATATAATTACTAGCTCAGTAAGTATATAAAGTGATGTACAGTTTGTAGATATATGTCTGAACACCCCCCAGCAGGGAACAGTGTGTGTTGTTGTTGTTATATTAACAATGCAATGTTGTTACATATATAATTACTAGCTCAGTAAGTATATAAAGTGATGTACAGTTTGTAGATATATGTCTGAACACCCCCCAGCAGGGAACAGTGTGTGTTGTTGTTGTTATATTAACAATGCAATGTTGTAACATATATAATTACTAAACTCAGTAAGTATATAAAGTGATGTACAGTTTGTAGATATATGTCTGAACACCCCCCAGCAGGGAACAGTGTGTGTTGTTGTTGTTATATTAACAATGCAATGTTGTAACATATATAATTACTAAACTCAGTAAGTATATAAAATGATGTACAGTTTGTAGATATATGTCTGAACACCCCCCCAGCAGGGAACAGTGTGTGTTGTTGTTGTTATATTAACAATGCAATGTTGTTGCATATATAATTACTAAACTCAGTAAGTATATAAAATGATGTACAGTTTGTAGATATATGTCTGAACACCCCCCAGCAGGGAACAGTGTGTGTTGTTGTTGTTATATTAACAATGCAATGTTGTTACATATATAATTACTAAACTCAGTAAGTATATAAAATGATGTACAGTTTGTAGATATATGTCTGAACACCCCCCAGCAGGGAACAGTGTGTGTTGTTGTTGTTATATTAACAATGCAATGTTGTTACATATATAATTACTAAACTCAGTAAGTATATAAAATGATGTACAGTTTGTAGATATATGTCTGAACACCCCCCCAGCAGGGAACAGTGTGTGTTGTTGTTGTTATATTAACAATGCAATGTTGTTGCATATATAATTACTAAACTCAGTAAGTATATAAAATGATGTACAGTTTGTAGATATATGTCTGAACACCCCCCAGCAGGGAACAGTGTGTGTTGTTGTTGTTATATTAACAATGCAATGTTGTTGCATATATAATTACTACACTCAGTAAGTATATAAAATGATGTACAGTTTGTAGATATATGTCTGAACACCCCCCAGCAGGGAACAGTGTGTGTTGTTGTTGTTATATTAACAATGCAATGTTGTTACATATATAATTACTAAACTCAGTAAGTATATAAAATGATGTACAGTTTGTAGATATATGTCTGAACACCCCCCAGCAGGGAACAGTGTGTGTTGTTGTTGTTATATTAACAATGCAATGTTGTTACATATATAATTACTAAACTCAGTAAGTATATAAAATGATGTACAGTTTGTAGATATATGTCTGAACACCCCCCAGCAGGGAACAGTGTGTGTTGTTGTGGTTATATTAACAATGCAATGTTGTTGCATATATAATTACTAAACTCAGTAAGTATATAAAGTTATGTACAGTTTGTAGATATATGTCTGAACACCCCCCAGCAGGGAACAGTGTGTGTTGTTGTTGTTATATTAACAATGCAATGTTGTTACATATATAATTACTAGCTCAGTAAGTATATAAAGTGATGTACAGTTTGTAGATATATGTCTGAACACCCCCCAGCAGGGAACAGTGTGTGTGTTGTTGTTATATTAACAATGCAATGTTGTTACATTTATAATTACTAAACTCAGTAAGTATATAAAATGATGTACAGTTTGTAGATATATGTCTGAACACCCCCCAGCAGGGAACAGTGTGTGTTGTTGTTGTTATATTAACAATGCAATGTTGTTACATATATAATTACTAAGCTCAGTAAGTATATAAAATGATGTACAGTTTGTAGATATATGTCTGAACACCCCCCAGCAGGGAACAGTGTGTGTTGTTGTTGTTATATTAACAATGCAATGTTGTTAGCATATATAATTACTAGCTCAGTAAGTATATAAAGTGATGTACAGTTTGTAGATATATGTCTGAACAACCCCCCAGCAGGGAACAGTGTGTGTTGTTGTTGTTATATTAACAATGCAATGTTGTTACATATATAATTACTAACTCAGTAAGTATATAAAGTGATGTACAGTTTGTAGATATATGTCTGAACACCCCCCAGCAGGGAACAGTGTGTGTTGTTGTTGTTATATTAACAATGCAATGTTGTTACATATATAATTACTAAACTCAGTAAGTATATAAAATGATGTACAGTTTGTAGATATATGTCTGAACACCCCCCAGCAGGGAACAGTGTGTGTTGTTGTTGTTATATTAACAATGCAATGTTGTTGCATATATAATTACTAGCTCAGTAAGTATATAAAGTGATGTACAGTTTGTAGATATATGTCTGAACACCCCCCCAGCAGGGAACAGTGTGTGTTGTTGTTGTTATATTAACAATGCAATGTTGTTGCATATATAATTACTAAACTCAGTAAGTATATAAAATGATGTACAGTTTGTAGATATATGTCTGAACACCCCCCAGCAGGGAACAGTGTGTGTTGTTGTTGTTATATTAACAATGCAATGTTGTTACATATATAATTACTAGCTCAGTAAGTATATAAAATGATGTACAGTTTGTAGATATATGTCTGAACACCCCCCAGCAGGGAACAGTGTGTGTTGTTGTTGTTATATTAACAATGCAATGTTGTTGCATATATAATTACTAAACTCAGTAAGTATATAAAATGATGTACAGTTTGTAGATATATGTCTGAACACCCCCCAGCAGGGAACAGTGTGTGTTGTTGTTGTTATATTAACAATGCAATGTTGTTGCATATATAATTACTAGCTCAGTAAGTATATAAAGTGATGTACAGTTTGTAGATATATGTCTGAACACCCCCCAGCAGGGAACAGTGTGTGTTGTTGTTGTTATATTAACAATGCAATGTTGTTGCATATATAATTACTAAACTCAGTAAGTATATAAAATGATGTACAGTTTGTAGATATATGTCTGAACACCCCCCAGCAGGGAACAGTGTGTGTTGTTGTTGTTATATTAACAATGCAATGTTGTTACATATATAATTACTAAGCTCAGTAAGTATATAAAATGATGTACAGTTTGTAGATATATGTCTGAACACCCCCCAGCAGGGAACAGTGTGTGTTGTTGTTGTTATATTAACAATGCAATGTTGTTACATATATAATTACTAACTCAGTAAGTATATAAAGTGATGTACAGTTTGTAGATATATGTCTGAACACCCCCCAGCAGGGAACAGTGTGTGTTGTTGTTGTTATATTAACAATGCAATGTTGTAACATATATAATTACTAGCTCAGTAAGTATATAAAGTGATGTACAGTTTGTAGATATATGTCTGAACACCCCCCAGCAGGGAACAGTGTGTGTTGTTGTTGTTATATTAACAATGCAATGTTGTTACATATATAATTACTAAACTCAGTAAGTATATAAAATGATGTACAGTTTGTAGATATATGTCTGAACACCCCCCAGCAGGGAACAGTGTGTGTTGTTGTTGTTGTTATATTAACAATGCAATGTTGTTACATATATAATTACTAAACTCAGTAAGTATATAAAATGATGTACAGTTTGTAGATATATGTCTGAACACCCCCCAGCAGGGAACAGTGTGTGTTGTTGTTGTTATATTAACAATGCAATGTTGTTTGCATATATAATTACTAACTCAGTAAGTATATAAAATGATGTACAGTTTGTAGATATATGTCTGAACACCCCCCAGCAGGGAACAGTGTGTGTTGTTGTTGTTATATTAACAATGCAATGTTGTAACATATATAATTACTAAACTCAGTAAGTATATAAAATGATGTACAGTTTGTAGATATATGTCTGAACACCCCCCAGCAGGGAACAGTGTGTGTTGTTGTTGTTATATTAACAATGCAATGTTGTTGCATATATAATTACTAAACTCAGTAAGTATATAAAATGATGTACAGTTTGTAGATATATGTCTGAACACCCCCCAGCAGGGAACAGTGTGTGTTGTTGTTGTTATATTAACAATGCAATGTTGTTACATATATAATTACTAAACTCAGTAAGTATATAAAATGATGTACAGTTTGTAGATATATGTCTGAACACCCCCCAGCAGGGAACAGTGTGTGTTGTTGTTGTTATATTAACAATGCAATGTTGTTACATATATAATTACTAAACTCAGTAAGTATATAAAATGATGTACAGTTTGTAGATATATGTCTGAACACCCCCCAGCAGGGAACAGTGTGTGTTGTTGTTGTTATATTAACAATGCAATGTTGTTGCATATATAATTACTAAACTCAGTAAGTATATAAAATGATGTACAGTTTGTAGATATATGTCTGAACACCCCCCAGCAGGGAACAGTGTGTGTTGTTGTTGTTATATTAACAATGCAATGTTGTTGCATATATAATTACTAAACTCAGTAAGTATATAAAATGATGTACAGTTTGTAGATATATGTCTGAACACCCCCCAGCAGGGAACAGTGTGTGTTGTTGTTGTTATATTAACAATGCAATGTTGTTACATTTATAATTACTAAACTCAGTAAGTATATAAAATAATGTACAGTTTGTAGATATATGTCTGAACACCCCCCAGCAGGGAACAGTGTGTGTTGTTGTTGTTATATTAACAATGCAATGTTGTTACATATATAATTACTAGCTCAGTAAGTATATAAAGTGATGTACAGTTTGTAGATATATGTCTGAACACCCCCCAGCAGGGAACAGTGTGTGTTGTTGTTGTTATATTAACAATGCAATGTTGTTACATATATAATTACTAAACTCAGTAAGTATATAAAATGATGTACAGTTTGTAGATATATGTCTGAACACCCCCCAGCAGGGAACAGTGTGTGTTGTTGTTGTTATATTAACAATGCAATGTTGTTGCATATATAATTATTAAACTCAGTAAGTATATAAAGTGATGTACAGTTTGTAGATATATGTCTGAACACCCCCCAGCAGGGAACAGTGTGTGTTGTTGTTGTTATATTAACAATGCAATGTTGTTGCATATATAATTATTAAACTCAGTAAGTATATAAAGTGATGTACAGTTTGTAGATATATGTCTGAACACCCCCCAGCAGGGAACAGTGTGTGTTGTTGTTGTTATATTAACAATGCAATGTTGTTACATATATAATTACTAAACTCAGTAAGTATATAAAATGATGTACAGTTTGTAGATATATGTCTGAACACCCCCCAGCAGGGAACAGTGTGTGTTGTTGTTGTTATATTAACAATGCAATGTTGTTGCATATATAATTACTAAACTCAGTAAGTATATAAAGTTATGTACAGTTTGTAGATATATGTCTGAACACCCCCCAGCAGGGAACAGTGTGTGTTGTTGTTGTTATATTAACAATGCAATGTTGTTACATATATAATTACTAGCTCAGTAAGTATATAAAGTGATGTACAGTTTGTAGATATATGTCTGAACACCCCCCAGCAGGGAACAGTGTGTGTTGTTGTTGTTATATTAACAATGCAATGTTGTTACATTTATAATTACTAAACTCAGTAAGTATATAAAATGATGTACAGTTTGTAGATATATGTCTGAACACCCCCCAGCAGGGAACAGTGTGTGTTGTTGTTGTTATATTAACAATGCAATGTTGTTACATTTATAATTACTAAACTCAGTAAGTATATAAAATGATGTACAGTTTGTAGATATATGTCTGAACACCCCCCAGCAGGGAACAGTGTGTGTTGTTGTTGTTATATTAACAATGCAATGTTGTTACATATATAATTACTAAACTCAGTAAGTATATAAAATGATGTACAGTTTGTAGATATATGTCTGAACACCCCCCAGCAGGGAACAGTGTGTGTTGTTGTTGTTATATTAACAATGCAATGTTGTTGCATATATAATTACTAGCTCAGTAAGTATATAAAGTGATGTACAGTTTGTAGATATATGTCTGAACACCCCCCAGCAGGGAACAGTGTGTGTTGTTGTTGTTATATTAACAATGCAATGTTGTTACATATATAATTACTAGCTCTGTAAGTATATAAAGTGATGTACAGTTTGTAGATATATGTCTGAACACCCCCCAGCAGGGAACAGTGTGTGTTGTTGTTGTTATATTAACAATGCAATGTTGTTACATATATAATTACTAAACTCAGTAAGTATATAAAATGATGTACAGTTTGTAGATATATGTCTGAACACCCCCCAGCAGGGAACAGTGTGTGTTGTTGTTGTTATATTAACAATGCAATGTTGTTGCATATATAATTACTAGCTCAGTAAGTATATAAAGTGATGTACAGTTTGTAGATATATGTCTGAACACCCCCCAGCAGGGAACAGTGTGTGTTGTTGTTGTTATATTAACAATGCAATGTTGTTGCATATATAATTACTAAACTCAGTAAGTATATAAAATGATGTACAGTTTGTAGATATATGTCTGAACACCCCCCAGCAGGGAACAGTGTGTGTTGTTGTTGTTATATTAACAATGCAATGTTGTTGCATATATAATTACTAGCTCAGTAAGTATATAAAGTGATGTACAGTTTGTAGATATATGTCTGAACACCCCCCAGCAGGGAACAGTGTGTGTTGTTGTTGTTATAATAACAATGCAATGTTGTTGCATATATAATTACTAAACTCAGTAAGTATATAAAATGATGTACAGTTTGTAGATATATGTCTGAACACCCCCCAGCAGGGAACAGTGTGTGTTGTTGTTGTTATATTAACAATGCAATGTTGTTACATATATAATTACTAGCTCAGTAAGTATATAAAGTGATGTACAGTTTGTAGATATATGTCTGAACACCCCCCAGCAGGGAACAGTGTGTGTTGTTGTTATATTAACAATGCAATGTTGTTACATATATAATTACTAGCTCAGTAAGTATATAAAGTGATGTACAGTTTGTAGATATATGTCTGAACACCCCCCAGCAGGGAACAGTGTGTGTTGTTGTTGTTATATTAACAATGCAATGTTGTAACATATATAATTACTAGCTCAGTAAGTATATAAAGTGATGTACAGTTTGTAGATATATGTCTGAACACCCCCCAGCAGGGAACAGTGTGTGTTGTTGTTGTTATATTAACAATGCAATGTTGTTACATATATAATTACTAAACTCAGTAAGTATATAAAATGATGTACAGTTTGTAGATATATGTCTGAACACCCCCCAGCAGGGAACAGTGTGTGTTGTTGTTGTTATATTAACAATGCAATGTTGTTACATATATAATTACTAAACTCAGTAAGTATATAAAATGATGTACAGTTTGTAGATATATGTCTGAACACCCCCCAGCAGGGAACAGTGTGCGTTGTTGTTGTTATATTAACAATGCAATGTTGTTGCATATATAATTACTAAACTCAGTAAGTATATAAAATGATGTACAGTTTGTAGATATATGTCTGAACACCCCCCAGCAGGGAACAGTGTGTGTTGTTGTTGTTATATTAACAATGCAATGTTGTTACATATATAATTACTAAACTCAGTAAGTATATAAAATGATGTACAGTTTGTAGATATATGTCTGAACACCCCCCAGCAGGGAACAGTGTGTGTTGTTGTTGTTATATTAACAATGCAATGTTGTTACATATATAATTATTAAACTCAGTAAGTATATAAAGTGATGTACAGTTTGTAGATATATGTCTGAACACCCCCCAGCAGGGAACAGTGTGTGTTGTTGTTGTTATATTAACAATGCAATGTTGTTGCATATATAATTACTAAACTCAGTAAGTATATAAAATGATGTACAGTTTGTATATATATGTCTGAACACCCCCCAGCAGGGAACAGTGTGTGTTGTTGTTGTTATATTAACAATGCAATGTTGTTGCATATATAATTACTAAACTCAGTAAGTATATAAAATGATGTACAGTTTGTAGATATATGTCTGAACACCCCCCAGCAGGGAACAGTGTGTGTTGTTGTTGTTATATTAACAATGCAATGTTGTTACATATATAATTACTAGCTCAGTAAGTATATAAAGTGATGTACAGTTTGTAGATATATGTCTGAACACCCCCCAGCAGGGAACAGTGTGTGTTGTTGTTGTTATATTAACAATGCAATGTTGTTACATATATAATTACTAAACTCAGTAAGTATATAAAATGATGTACAGTTTGTAGATATATGTCTGAACACCCCCCAGCAGGGAACAGTGTGTGTTGTTGTTGTTATATTAACAATGCAATGTTGTTACATATATAATTACTAAACTCAGTAAGTATATAAAATGATGTACAGTTTGTAGATATATGTCTGAACACCCCGCAGCAGGGAACAGTGTGTGTTGTTGTTGTTATATTAACAATGCAATGTTGTAACATATATAATTACTAAACTCAGTAAGTATATAAAATGATGTACAGTTTGTAGATATATGTCTGAACACCCCCCAGCAGGGAACAGTGTGTGTTGTTGTTGTTATATTAACAATGCAATGTTGTTACATATATAATTACTAAACTCAGTAAGTATATAAAATGATGTACAGTTTGTAGATATATGTCTGAACACCCCCCAGCAGGGAACAGTGTGTGTTGTTGTTGTTATAATAACAATGCAATGTTGTTGCATATATAATTACTAAACTCAGTAAGTATATAAAATGATGTACAGTTTGTAGATATATGTCTGAACACCCCCCAGCAGGGAACAGTGTGTGTTGTTGTTGTTATATTAACAATGCAATGTTGTTACATATATAATTACTAAACTCAGTAAGTATATAAAATGATGTACAGTTTGTAGATATATGTCTGAACACCCCCCAGCAGGGAACAGTGTGTGTTGTTGTTGTTATAATAACAATGCAATGTTGTTGCATATATAATTACTAAACTCAGTAAGTATATAAAATGATGTACAGTTTGTATATATATGTCTGAACACCCCCCAGCAGGGAACAGTGTGTGTTGTTGTTGTTATATTAACAATGCAATGTTGTTACATATATAATTACTAAACTCAGTAAGTATATAAAATGATGTACAGTTTGTAGATATATGTCTGAACACCCCCCAGCAGGGAACAGTGTGTGTTGTTGTTGTTATATTAACAATGCAATGTTGTTACATATATAATTACTAGCTCAGTAAGTATATAAAATGATGTACAGTTTGTAGATATATGTCTGAACACCCCCCAGCAGGGAACAGTGTGTGTTGTTGTTGTTATATTAACAATGCAATGTTGTTACATATATAATTATTAAACTCAGTAAGTATATAAAGTGATGTACAGTTTGTAGATATATGTCTGAACACCCCCCCAGCAGGTGTGTGACAGCGTCGGCGAGTGGCGGCACAAGTCAAGGTGACGCGGTCAGAGAGACATGTGGCTGGCGGTGGTAGCGACACTGCTCGCTGCTGCAGCTCGGGGAGTCCAGGAGTCCCCGGACCTCTTCCTGCTGCTGCCCGGGGTGAGTCCCTCGCAGGATCCAATACTTGCACTCCAGTCCAGTATCTATAGCGTCTTTATCAAAATTATCTCTCGATTCTCTACTCCAGGTTTGGACAAAGGTTTTCGCGCTCATGTTTCATGGAAAATTTTCTACAGCAATAACCTGGCGACTTAGCTAAACGACTTTTTCACTATTGGCCATATTAGTAGCAATACACACGGGAAATGCAAATTGATTTAATCAATATATTTGTATCTAATATTTACACTCATGGAAACAAAACTTAAAAAGTGGAAAGTCTTTGATATCACCGGTCGTCTGCTTTTTTTGAAGGAGACAGAGGTAATTTTGTTCACACTTGGTTATCCCGTGTGTCTTCAATAAAGGTCACTGTAATATCTTTCAGAGTTATTGTCTTAATCCCGATATATATGCTGAAAGGTACAACTTCCTTAAATTTTGTCCACATAGCTGTATATACTTTATATATAAAAAATTCTATTCAATTTTTTCCCATAAATGAATTTGAAGATATAAACATTTTTTATTATTATTGATTGTTTATTTTATTTTTTCAGATCCGAATTTTCGGAGTCGAACTATTTCTGTTGTCTACAGAGCTATTTGACCAATAGGACAACTAGGGGTCTGCAATGTGAGGCTTAGTACAAGCTGAATATGATCGAGGGAATAAACAAACGATCTTCTCCGACTGTCTGTCTGTTTGGTCGCTAAATTGTGACAAGACAGATTCTATTTACCATTTTTATATGATCTCTACTTATATATTTATAGTTGGAAATTGTTATGTTATTCGGATTTATTTAATTTTTGGGGTTCAGTGGAAGGATGGTCTAAACCGTTGGTTTTCGACTGCTACGACCCGGGTTTGATTCCCGCATTGGGCACTTTTTTTTCTGTTGAAAAAAAAAATACTCGAATGGCCCCCGATTCTCGCAAAAGTCCAACCCCACCAGCGAGTGCAAGTAACCAAACGGGGCTCTGACACATTTGTAAGTGCAAAGTCGAACTGCTTTTCACATCTGTAGACATGAGGTGCACTTGCAGTAGAAGCAGTCGCCTAATTCTACCCACCATGATTATCATGGCCTGTACCACGTGTAATAGGGATAAGCAGAATTTATTTTTTTTAAAAACTTCTTCTCCTATTAATCACCCTTTGTCTTCTTCTTCTTTCTTATCTCCACTCAATCATATCAGTGTATCAAGCCTGTAGAGCTTGTTGATGGTGTCTGCTGGGGAAGAGTAGAGCTCATCAATGGATGAGTCAATACAGTCAATAATATGTCTTGGGGTTGCAGGTTGAGAATTTCACTTAGTACATAGTGGGAAAACCTTGTAACCATTCTGGAAAGTCATTGTCCGTAGATGACCAGACTTAAGTCTGGAAATCAAAGACTGTTGTTCTCTTGGGAGGACAGAAACGGTGCTTGTTCCTCCTGCTCTGTACCAGTCATGTGAAGCGTTAGATTTCCATTCCTGCAGGCATTGGGATCACTCTTTGTTTCACTGGACATGCGTCGGAGCTGGAGGTTGTTGGGCTCTGCCATACCTGGAGTATAGGAGCTCCATCTATGCTTCCTTCCTGTAGTGAATCTGTATAAGACCGGTGGTCTTAATAAAGCTGTATGTGTGTATAATCACCCTTTGTTTTTATAAGCGGTTTTAAGATAACAAAAATTGTATATTTCCCTGAGGAGAGAAAGTGTCAGTGAGGTCACTGAAACGTCTGGCTTTAAATAAATGATTGGTCGATGCAGTTGTTTGTTTTCTGAAAAAAATACAAGTTTCAATTAAAGCTTAAAATATTGTGTGGCGCGAAGAAATAATTTATGATTCAATTTAATTATTCAATCAAAATATTTGGAAACAGATTTAATTATTTAAAATATACAAGTATCAGAGTCATCAATCAATTCTTAATTCTGTCACCGTTTTTGCTTTTGTGAATGGAATAAATATCCAAATATGGCCATTTCTTATAAGCATCGGTAGTTCAGTGGTAAAATGCTCGCCTGCCAAGCGGGCGGCCCGGGTTCGATTCCCGGCCGATGCATTTTTTTTTTACAATTTTTAAAACTCATTTATATATTATACAAGAATGACATCCACGGCGCCAATTTATAATTGTAACGAATAGTATTTGAATAAAAGCATTTAATCGGGTAAAACCCGGGCGTTGCCCGGGCCATTCGGCTAGTTCAATATAAAATAATGATCGAAATATTTCTTTGCGTGCTTGCTCGATATTCTCTAGCTGTAGATAGTTTTGTTGAGTTGTTGACTTGTCGTGCTGACGTCATCAATAAATACTTTCACATCCCCAGATATACAAAGACTTGATTTTCCACGCTACAATATTATCGCTATTTAAAACTGTAAATATGTAAATAAATACATAGAACCTGTCTCAATGATCAAGAATTCAGTTTAAAAATCGTTTATCCATTCGAAATCTCCAGTTTTTAATTTTTAATAAAGATCCGCCTTGCTGAGTTATTCCAATGTATTTTCTAGCAAACCTCTTGTTATTATTAAACCCCAGTAACATATTTGCATAGAATTTGATAAGGCACAATTTGGATTATAGATTAAACACACAAGGTAATAATTATTTAGGCAATGTGTTTCTTTTCACACATAGCGTCAAATATTATCTCTATAGGCCGTACTACTCTTGTTCCAAAATTACTTTTGTCGCGTTGCCTCTGTGTGGGTTGCTCATTACCAGGTCACTACATTCTCTTAGAATTTATTAGAACACTAACTTCTACAATATGGACTGACTGACTGACTGCTAACAACTTGTAGCACTATTTATACATGAAGTCAGAAATGAGTATGCAAATACACAACAACTTTATTAGGTACCGCTCAAAAAGAACAACCTAGTTTATGATATTTGCAACAATGAATAATATATGAAGGTTATTCACATATTAAAACAAAGGGTTCACCGCGGGATTCAATCCCGGTTCATGGCTGTCGGGAATCGAGGGTTTTATCCAATCGTCCACCGACTCTTTGATTACTATTATAAAATATCAAAACCCTTGTGTAAAAAGTTTTTTTTCATTAGTCATAAAGTTGAATATAAGTTATTGAAATATAGAGATCATTGCATAAGGTCTGTAGAGATTATATTTGATATGAAAAAAACGAAAGAAAAAAATAAAAGATAAAAAGAATGAAAGATAAAAATACTTGGTTTTTCAAGAAGCTACTGGGACCAAGGTCGCAGTGGTACAGCCTTGTCCACGCTGACGAGCGCCAAAAAGCGCGAAACGCGTTCGTGGATGACTTTTCTTGATTTATCAAGAAATTGGGTTGGCCAAATATCAGGGAACAGGCTAAATCAATGTTTAGTTGATTTCTGTTCCACCAGATGGCGCTCTGCCTTCTGTAAAGCACATGTGCTCCTGGTCAGGATATGCCATTTTTATATTTGATATGTGAAAAGAAACTGATCGCCATAAATAATTATAAATTTTGTCGATAGATGGCAGTTGAATTTATAAATCCTATTTGCATAGGTTTGAAAGAAGAAGACTCGAGTGTTGACATCTGCTGACAATGCCACTACACCTTGCTTATATCAGTAGCCTATCAGAATTGCTTTATCTGTAAATATATTTTATTCTCTGGATCTTATTTATCTGAGCTATTTCTTGGGCAAACTGACGGCAACTATGTATTATTTTTAAGCCTCTTTTTTCACTTTAAATGTTTATCCAGCCTACCATCTTTCTTCACCTACAATTGATTTATCGATTGTTAAGATACCATTGACCAAATTTCAGATACGTTGAGGAATAGATACCAATATTATTAATCAACATCAATATATGGGTATGAGAGAAAATCATGAGAATTCGAGTATTTTAAACTACAAACAATTTACATTAAAAAAGAGGAAGATATATAAATTTGCCATACTGTAGGAGTAGCAATACCTAGGATAAACATGAATATATTAAGTTGATATTCTTACCTTTAGAGGACTACCTTGTCGTTGTACCCGTTGGTTCTTCGCCTCCTTGGTGGGGATTCCTTAAGTCTGTGTTTCTAGCATCTTGGTGATGTCCTTCCATCCGCTCTGTATCTTCCCTCCTCTCCTATGTCCCTTCCCAACCCACCATTGGCCCTCCCACTGTCCCCTTCACTCTGTCCCTTCTCTGTCATTGCCTCATTACTGTTCCCCCATGACTATCTGATATCGAACAATCGTCATTGAATTCAAGATTTGTGTTTTATCTGTATTCTCTTATTTTATGATACATTAGCGCCTTTCTGTCATAAGAATTAGAAACTATTATATAGGCGTATGATTCTTTTTAAAAATTAAACAATTTTCTACTGTCCTCCCATTTATTTTTCAACAACAACAAAAAGCCTTTATTTAGGGTCACTGACCCTATACAGGATTCACCAGAGGTATGCATAAGAACAAAGCAGTGAGACAAAGGAAATAACGATATATACAGAAGAAAAAGAAGAAAAAAAAAAGAAAAAAAAAACAAGAAAGAGAAAGAGGGAAGCAAGAAAATCAACACAAAAAGAGTAGCAGTAAGAAAGTGAGGAGTGAGTGTCACTTGGCCTTCTTCTGAGATATGGACTTGTGGAAACCATAAAACGCCGTAGCAATATACTTATTCTGGGTCATATTGTCAATTATTGATGGAAGTGAAGCACAGAGTTGCCCAGTTTTGAGCATAAGGGTTCTTCTTTCAGAGCAGAGCAATCAAAAATATAGCCCCATTTATTTTTAATTGCAGTAAGGGCAGTAAAAAAAAAGTTTAATCTCATCACGACGTTGCCACCGCAGTCCCCATCACATCCCAGGTTGAATCCTCGATTCATCAACAGGACGGTCTTCCAATGTCGATCCTTCGACACCAGATAGCCCGCTGTCTCTCTCCCCATTACAACCTGTTGACAACAACAGTATCAAAATTATATATTGACTGAAGATTACAACTAATTCCATTATATAATACAATATAACATACTGCGGCCTGTGATTGTAAAACGATACTTGAAGTAACACCGCATAAGTTTCTTTTCAACGAAAAATAAATATTTTATTTCAAGGTGAAATATTGACTATTTCTATCCTTTTTGGATGAGGTATGAAAGGGTGAATTATGAAGAGTAATGACGAATGGAAAAATAAAAGTGTCCAGGGATGGGAATCGAACCCACAATGTTCCGCTTACCGGGCAGATGCCATGTCCACTAGGCTACCCTGGACGTATTTTTCCCTTCGTAAATGATACATAAAGTATCTTATAATACAATATAATACACTGCCATTCCATTATATTAGTCTAAAATCTAAACATATGATGTAATAACGCGCTATTTTTGTATTTGAAAATATAAACAAGATATAAGGATATTTTTTACCTGTACAATAAAAAGGGCGATAGAAAATGTTTTGTTTGTATTATTTCAAAAGGAACCCGGGCACCATATAAATACCATATATAATTTGATTATAAATAACAATTATAATAATTTATAGATGGAAAATTTGCCGGGAGGAAATTGATCCATAGAAGCACAGGGCGCCTCTCCCGTCAAAATAAATAGGTCTCTAGGTGGACGCTCCTCAGTTTGCCAAAGCTGGTGTTGTGGCTTTGTCACCGACCCGAGGCCGCTAGTTGCGGCGACGGTCAATAGATGGCGTCAGTTTTTGACGTTTATTTTGACGGGAGAGGCGCCCTGTGCTTCTATGAATTATAATAATTGATATAACATGTGACATAAGCCAGAATAAAATGTTTTGACCACTAAGGGAACTCTGTACACTTGATCGAAGATCGTCCTGCCAATAATGATTAAGTTTTTTACATAATTATATCAGACTCTTTTTTTTCAATATTATATTGGAATCCCGAGAAAAAAATTATATCTATGTATAAAAGCCATATTTTATTTATCAAATTACGAAACTATTTTAGAGGCGTAATATTCTTTTTAAAATAAAACAATTTCTACTGCCCTTACTGCAATGGAAAAATTAAAGGGAGGGCCTGGCTCATCAGTGTTGAACCCTCCCAGCGGTTTCGCCAGTTTAAACTTTATTACTGTTTTAAACTGGCGAAACCGCTGGGAGGGTTCACCACTGATGAGCCAGGCCCTCCTTTTAATTTTTCGATTACAGTAAGGGCAGTAGAAATTGTTTTATTTTAAAAAGAATATTACGCCTCTAAAATAGTTTCGTAATTTGATAACAGATGGCGCGCTAGTGCATCGTAATATTTTATTTATATTTAAAAAGAAGAGCGATCAGTAAAATTCAAAATTTGTGGTTCCTATGGGTATAGATAGTAAGTGCGCTAGGATACCTTGTACAATTCTACGAACCTAATAAACAATTATCGTGTAAAGATAGAGGCTGCCTCAATTGTCTATTATTTCGTTAAATTAAAGATACTTCGGCCAGTAAATCTTTTTTTATTGTCTCGACGTTTGGACAAAAATCTTGAAAATGAAGATCTACTGGCCGAAGTATCCTTAATTTAACGAAATAATAGACAATTGACAATTAAAATAATTTTTATTGACATCTTGTCAATACATGCAAAAGCGCACAGTCGGCACTATTTTAAAAAGATAATTATATATACTCAAGATACTATGTACAATGAATATGGCGCCTCTGCCATCGCTGCAGAGTTTACCAAATAAAACCTTTATATAAAAGACGAAATGTAAACATGTTATCACAATATGTGATGAAGGAAGGAAGATTAATTGATTTTAAGAGAGCAAGTAAATCATTGAAACGGAGTTAAGTTCAAATCTTGACATTTATTTCATCAGACAAAGGTGTTAGTATACTGACCTTTCGAGGCGAAGAAAAATTGTAGTATTTCATTGCGTCAACTGCTGCCCAATGTCCTCTGTAACATCACGACAGCAAGACATGGGACAGCTCATGTGTCCCACGGTATGGCGAACTCTTATGTCCTTTTTATCATTGATGGCTTATTGTAAAATGGATAAATTCAATTCCTACTTTACTGATATATGAAAAGACACATTATAAAAATTTCCATACCTCAATAGAAACAGAATGCTACCTAACCGATGATTTCCCTTTACCAGTCAAACGATGTATAGCTCAATCGAGAATACTATTTACAGTCTTCAAAAAAAGAAAACACGTTCTGACGTTTTATGCCAAAAACTTAATATGCACACTGTGTGACAAGGAAATTACTGAAGAACTCCCCCATTACCTGCTTAATTGTACAGCTCTTGATGCAGAGAGGAAGGTCCTATACCAGCAAATTAAATGTACCAACATTTCACCCTACGTATTGCTTTCAAAAATATCAGCAAACAAATCTAAGGCAATAGCTTACTATAATTTTTTTAGATCATCATTATGTAAGGACCAGTCAACAAGTAAAGGACTCTGAGACGAAGATTATAGCCAGTTCAATTTCTATGTAAATAACACAAGATGATTATTACCTTACCCAATTGGGAGAATCTGTATGGGGCAAGTCTTTAATAAAGGCTTTTGTGTGTGTGTGATATGTGAAAAGAGGAAGTTGGTGGATGGGTTGTGCCCTTAATGTTCATCATTTGATGGTTAGGTATAGACAAGATTGTCTCCACGTTATATCACGGCACATTCATTGGTTAAAAGACGAAGTATGGCATCATACTGGTGATGATGGTCACTATGATCACATCTTGTCCGCTGGCTGAACTTACCTTGTTGTTGTCCTGCCCTGAAATACCAGTTGGAGTACATAGTACTGATAGGGCTGAAACGTCTTTTTAAATACATTTTAACAGCAAAAACTTCCTATCAACCAGATAAAAAGATGAATAATTTGAAGATTTGCATAATTATGCATAATATCTTTAAATATTTTATGTAGATTTTCCCGATCGTTTATATATATGTTTGATTCAAGTAAAAATTCCCATTAGTAGAAAATGCAGGCTATATCCCAAACCAATCCAATACAATAGTAGAGAGGTCTGGAGATTGATTTGGCGAAACCGCTGAGAGGGTTCACTACTAATCAGCCAAACTCTCTCATAACTTATATCATTGCAGTAAGGTGTGTTGAAATAATATTTGATAAAATTATTTAAAAGAAACACATTGCCATTAAATTTATTTGTTACAAATTTTATACACATTAGTTGTTTAGAATTGTTATGTAAAATACCAATCTATATTTTTGAACAGAAATTATCAAAGCTTGGTAAACATTTGTTAGTATTCTCTTTATGCAGAATCCATTTGTAAAATTCAGGCTTGGTCTACACCATTCATCGTTTCTAAAATGTCAATTGCCTTCTTGACAATAATTTTATGAGATTTTTGTTGGGAATCTCTTATAGTTCAGACACACACACAATGAAACAACAAATAACAAGTTTACTTACAGCTGAAATGGTTTTAAAGAATTAGGCAATTTTACCTTTCAAGAAAGTATTTTAAATTTATTATTTTCAAAGAGAGAGAAAAGAACATTTAACAATTTACATTACAATTAATAATTTTGTAATCAAAACAAAACACTCCTTTGTTCTCGTTTTTATATTACAGTGTTGTCAGTCTAAAAGTATTTCAAGATCATTGATTTACTATTCTTCTTTTTTTCCAACAATTTTGTTGTTTGAAAAACGATCTCTTGTCAAAAAGATTTAAACGTAAAATTACGTTTTACATCTAAAATATCATAAGTAGACTTATTTTCTTTCAATATTTATGAGAATTCTTGATAAAACAATCAGTTTACTGTTTATATAAAATGTTCATATAAAAGGGCGTACCTGGATTTGTAAAGGAAACATTGTTTTTTTATTTCTTTACAGATCCAGGTACGTCCTTTTATATAAACTTGATTGATGGATCGCCTTTTGATTCAAGCAGTTTACTTATGTTTACATCTTTGAAAATTTGAGATTTCATATTTTATTTTTAATAATATTCTGCATATATTGAATACAAAATATTTCGTGAACCAATCTTGTGAGACTATAGATAATGTTATATTCCAACACGTGTTCATAGAATTAAAAGAAATATCTCTTGTACAGGTTCCATTTTCCTTTCTTGAATAGAAACATAGGTGATCATTCATATTTGATATCTTCTTTATCCTCTTACACAAATTGAATTGGAGATATAATTTGTATTTGAGTCAGAGAGCTAATGCCTCATAATTATCATCTTGACATTAAAATGGCGTCAAAATCTTCCAGTTAATATCGAAGTAATCTGAAAATAGATCGATATGAACGTGAGAATAAATATTTAAAATCTACAAATTAAAAAAAAAAAAAATTTCGATTGTTCTAAATAATTGTTGTCACTTCGTTACAAATATCTTTTAAGAGGCTTGTGATATAAAATACTAGCCAAAATACCTGGCTTCGCCCAATTTTTACACGAGTGAGAAAGTTTGTCAAACGAACGTTTAATAAAACAATATTTTCTAGCAAAGATCCACTCCCTACTGAATATATTCTTGTCAAGATATGATATTCTCCAACAAACTACTGAATAAACTATTGGAGAAGTTTGATGTAGATAGATTAACATATAAGCTATTCAAAGACTAAAATTAAACAAAGAGCAGAACGTTTTGTATATATTAGAATTACAGAAGTATAATTATTATATACTGACTCTAGAAGACCCAGCTTCGTCCGGCTTCTCCTCTAGCATGGCCCCTGCGCAAGGATGACACGCAAAATCGTGAAGCGTTCTCCCCCCAGTGAATATTTGACAGGCGAGTATTGCTCTCTTTAACACAAATGTTATTTATTATAATAATATCATTGTAAAAAAATAGCACAAATATGATATTGTACTGGGATAAGGTGAATAAATTAAGAAAAAGGCATCTCCTTATCGTGTAACTGAAAGTTGCTGATGGCTTGCGCCATCTCTGGAATAATTAAAAATCAACGAGAATAGTTAATATTTATTCTCCGATAGATAGCGCAAGCCATCAGCAACTTTCAGTTGCACGATAAGGAGATGCCTTTTTCTTAATTATATCATTATAATTTTGTGTTTCATTTTCACATTTGTATTTTTTAATTTTTTTTTTCACTTTATAAAGTGATAATACGATTACAATAAAAATGGTTGAAAGTTCCAGATATTTCTACGATAGAATACTCTTGTGGTTTGACATAGCATTTTACTATTGTCTATGCAAATTGACATCTCTGTCTATATAACGCAGCTTTGTTGGATTGTTAGTAGGCTAGTGGTTATTGGATAGGGCAGGCCGGCGTGAGCTGCTGATGTACATGTAATTTGTCCTTCTTTTATACTTTTATGTATGATAAAGCACAATTTGGATTATAGATTATAATAAAGGAAATAAGACCTGATCCAAATAATTTATTAGTGTGTGACGTTTCGGCAACAACATTGTCACCATCATCAGACAAAAGAATAAATGAGAAAAAATATTACAGCAAGTTCTTATATGATAACAGTAATATATAAGAACTTGCTGTAATATTTTTTCTCATTTATTCTTTTGTCTGATGATGGTGACAATGTTGTTGCCGTCACACACTAATAAATTATTTGGATTCGGTCTTATTTCCTTTAATACCTTTATGTAATAAAGGATCTTTCTACTCTACGAATCTATAATTTTTCCCCTCAACAAAAATGATGATTGTTAAAGTTTGCTTTACAACAGGAGGAATCGCTGGATATCATTGCTAAGAAGACAAAAGCGATGAGTTTATTAAAGAGATATAAGATTAGCAAGCTTTCGGACAATAACGTCCTTCAACAGGCTGGAATACAATAAACTATAAGATAAAGAAATGATATACGAGGTGTGTTCAAAAAGTATTGCGAATTTTGAATTTTCGCGGGTTACGTATATTCAAATGTCGATCTTTTTGTGGCTTTATGTTGGTACTCATGTCTCTCACTTATGCCGACAAGCTCGGCCATTTTGAATGTTCAATTAATTGTTGACAGCTGCTTTGTTTGCATGTGTTTTGGATCGTCTTCGATTTTTACCTATTAAAAAATATGGATCAAAGAACCTGTATCAAATTTTGTGTGAAAAATGAAATTAAGTGCGCGGATGCATTCCGAATGTTGACTGTGGCATACGGAGAAGCTACCTTGGACCGAAGCAACGTTTATCGGTGGTACAAAATGCTCTCAGAAGGCCGAGAAGATGTGAACGACGAAGAGCGTGCCGGACGCCCGAGCACTTCAACAACAGACGAAAAAATTAATGAAGTGGAGAAAATGATATTGGCCAATCGTCGAATCACCGTTAGAGAAGTTGCTGAGGACCTAAACATATCGATTGGCTCGTGCCATTCGATTTTTATCAATGATTTGGGCATGAGACGGGTCGCTGCGAAATTCGTACCAAAATTGCTCAATTGCGACCAAAAACAGCATCGCATGAACATTGCTAATGAGATGTTGGACTCTGTCCGCGACGACCCAAATTTGCTCCAGAGGGTCATAACTGGTGACGAAGCGTGGGTTTATGGTTATGACGTGGAAACCAAAGCTCAATCATCTCAATGGAAGCTGCCGCACGAACCAAGACCGAAAAAAGCGCGCCAAGTTCGGTCGAATGTGAAAGTTTTGCTGGCAGTTTTCTTCGATTGCAGGGGCGTGGTGCATCATGAGTTCTTGCCACAGGGTAGAACGGTCAATAAGGAATATCACCTGCAAGTTATGCGCAATTTGCTCGAAGCAATCCGCCAGAAACGCCCGGATTTGTGGAAGAACAAAAATTGGGTTTTGCACCACGATAACACCCCTGCTTACACATCGTTGCTTGTGCGCGACTTTTTGGCCAAAAACAACACACTAATGATGCCGCAGCCACCGTATTCCCCAGATCTGGCCCCCTGTGACTTTTTCTTGTTCCCTAAACTGAAGAGGCCCATGAAAGGACGACGTTACGCTACGCTTGACGAGATAAAGACGGCATCGAAGGAGGAGCTGAAAAAGATTTTAAAAAAAGATTTTTTGAAGTGCTTCGAAGATTGGAAAAACCGTTGGCACAAGTGTATAATATCTCATGGGGATTACTTTGAAGGGGACAGAATAGGTATTCATGAATAAATAAATAATTTTTGAAAAAACACAAAAGTCGCGATACCTTTTGAACACACCTCGTATATATATATATATATATGCGGTATAATAATAAGGTGGGGAAAGAGAAAGGACACATCAAGTTGGTAGAGGAACCCAGGCAACCAGAGAGAGAGCCGAGCCCAGCAAAGCCGGGCGTCCGTTCGTGTCGCACACAATCCCCCACTGTCTTAAAAGTCTCAAGGTGTTAACGGACGGGCCCCATTTGCCGCCCCTTGGAATGTCGCTGCTGTCTCAAGTGACCGGACTTTACATCCAGTCTCTCTCTGGGCTGACTCTAGGTTTGCTTTATTATTCCTGGAAAAGTATATATTATGACGTATATATATATCGTAATTTAAACAATGTGATATGTAAGTAATAAAGTATGACGTCTTTTCTAGTCATCTCAAAGTGACACCAGCTTGCCACGGGACACCCGGGGGATCCAGAGAGGGACAAAGAAGGGGCGTTGGTCCGGATGTTGACAGTTAGTTAGGTTACAGTGGATATTTTCGGATAGGGCCCGCTGTGTGCTAGGTCTCACGGCGGCCCTCGTGGCCGCCGTTTTGGCTCCTCTCTGCCTCCGCGGCTTCATGCAGGACGCCGAGTTTTCCTCAGTTAATCCTCAACATTCCCCTGGTCCTGGTGCCACGTGAGACGTACTAGGAGAGCGTCTTTTGATCCCAAACTTTGTCCTTACTGTCCCGTGCGGACTTCCCACTCTGCACGCCTTGCCACTCAACCCCGACTGCTTCCAACTCACTTGTTGGCTCACCCGGGTTTACGACATATATGTTACTAGCGGATGTGTACCCGGCTTCGCCCGGCTTTTATCCGAGTGAAAGTTTGCCTAACGAATATTATTGATAATAATATCTTCTCTATACTCTCGATAATTTGAATTTTTTTCTCGGTCCCTTGAAAAATACTCGATATGTTGAATAAAATAAATATTAATTGGTCCACTCGGTAATTTGAAGTTGAAGGAATAGTATATTGTCACAAACGAACATTTGTAAATAACTGTATTTAGCGAATGTACCCGGCTTCGCCCGGTTTTTACTCGAGTAAAAGTTTGCCTAACGAACATTTGTTAAAACGATTCTAGAAAACATCCAACCCACCTATATATAGATTTATAAACGTATATAAATATAAATATTGTTATATGCGTTTAAATATATTTTTGAAGCACATAATTATTTTTGAAAACATTTATCAAATTTTAAATAAGATATTTTCTTTAAATATATATTAATATTGAAATGCCAAGTTTTTTTAAAATGTCATTGGAATATTATATTACTAAATCTTCAAATTAAATATTAAATTTATTATACTTGGAACACATTTTAACATTTTTACAATTTATAAATGTAATTTCACCAGAAACCGCGAGAGGCGCTGCTTGCGAGTGAAAGTAGAAAATTTGCAAATAAAATTGCAACGAGTATTTACACTGGTCCGCAAAATTAAAGGAACAACATATTTTTTTCATTTATCTCAAATTTTATTGAACATTTATCAATAAAATTTATACACAAATTTATTATTCCATTATTGATTAGAATACCCGAAATCAAAGAATTCTAACATGTATTTTATGCAAATTAGCCGGTAAAGCAATAATCTTCTTGCAGTCAGTGCATAAATATCTTGGATATTGTTGTTAATATGGGGTGTGATCGCCTTTAACTGATAGACAGGCTCTACATCGGTGACCCATACTAAGAATTAGGGAGTTTTATCAGCTCCTGTGGAATCAACGCCCACTCTTGTGTTAAGGCTGTTTCTAGCTAATGAGTGTTTCTAGGAGGGGGTTGGAGTGATGAGATCCGCCGTCCTAGGTTGTCCCATACATGCTCAATGGGATTTAGGTCTGGGGATCGAGCTGGCCAATTCATCCGAGCAATTGTATGGTTTTGGAGAAAAGTGTCAAACACACCAGCCCTATGTGGATGATAAAAATTAATAATATATATTATAATAATAATAATTATTGTTGTTGTTTTCCTTTGGCCGGCTCAACTATTTTTATAGGTGATAAGACACAATATAGATTATAAACACAAGGTAATAAGACCTAATCCAATGATAAGGCACAATTAGGATTATAGATTATAAACACAAGGTAATAAGACCTAATCCAAATAAATAAATAGTGTGTGACGTTTCGGTAACAGCGTTGTTACCATCTTCAGACAAAAGTACTGAATCTATAAACACAAGGTAATAATACCTAATCCAAATAAATAAATAGTGTGTGACATTTCGGTAACAGCGTTGTTACCGAAACATCACACACTATTTATTTATTTGGTCTTATTACCTTGTGTTTTGGTAGATATGTAAATATGTAATATCTTATTCTCTTTATTATACTCATCTTAAGCCAGTATTACTTTTCTATAATTTTATTTTATATATTTTTATCAAAACAATTAAAGCAAATAGTGATTGACACTGTTTTTATTATTTTTTTCCACGACTGCAATACTATTGGATAAATATTCATGTATTCCAAAATTATCAAATAAACTCTATCTTAATTTTTTATCATTAATAAGGTTAAGCAATAGAACTCTTCCTGTTTAAATAATCAAATAAAGTAAAGCACGAAGGAAGATGAGTTTCTTTTTTTTAAAATATTATTATTGTATTGTGGCGAAGAAATATTTTATTATTTAATTTAATATTATTCAATGAAAATATATATTCAACAGATTATAAAAATATATATTAATCTGTTTTGTGAAATCATCTTAAAATATTTCTTTGCTTACTTGCTTAAGATTCTCTAGCTGTAAATAGTTTTGGGGGCTGACCTGTTAATAATTGTCGACTCGTCGCTGTGACGTCATCAATAAATACTTTTACATCTTAGGATATTTCAAGGCTTAATTTCTACGCTACAACTGGTGGAGAAGCTGGACCGATACCCATTAAGAAATAAAAGAAAAATTGGTTCTGTTGAACCAGAAGAAACTTCTATGAATGTAAAGACGGAAGCAGGTACCCAGGTAAGCAACTACGTTGTTCAACATCTGCCAAGGAACCCTTCCATTTTCTCCGGGGAGGATGGTGAAGATCTCCAAAAATGGTTAAAAGGGTATGCACGTGTGGCAAAGTACAACCATTGGGACGAAACCCTTTGTCTTACTAAAGTTTATTTTTATCTGTCTGGAACTGCTCTCAAATGGTTTGAGAACAACGAAGAAAGCATCCAGACTTGGAAGGAATTCACATCTCAATTAGAGAATGTGTTCGGAAAAAAAGAAAATTCAAAATTGCAAGCGGAGAAGAAACTTAAAACACGGGCACAATTAAAAGGCGAAAGTACCGAATTTTACATCCAGGATGTACTGTGCTTGTGCAAAGAGGCTGATCTTCAAATGAGCGAGGAAGATAAAATCTCGCACCTCATGAAGGGGATAGCTGAGGAGCTTTATCAAGCACTCCTACCGAGGGATGTACAGAGCACCGAGCAATTCATTACAGAATGTCGCCGTGTCGAAGCGCTCCGTTGTAGGCGAGTTACCCCAACCAAGTACGAGCGCCTACCAAATGTTGCCTCTCTCTGTGACCAGGATGACGGAGAAGATCTGTCATCGCTGATCCGAAAAATTGTTCGTGAAGAGATAAAGCAAGTATTGGACTCTCCTCATGAGGAGCCTAAAATCGCTGTCATTGAAGATTTAGTGAGGGAAGAGATTGTAAAGACCTTGGCACCTAGATCAAAACCTACAATAAGTCCCCCTCAAGCAACCAGGCCGGAACCAAATACTAGATACGAGGCCCAAACGATACGACCGCATCCTGAACCTCATTACCGAAAGCAAGGAAGAAGATGTGACACCAATGAATGGCGGACAACTGAGGGAAAGCCAATCTGTTTCTACTGCGGACGCCCAGGTCACGTCGTCCGCTATTGCCGCGACAGGAAGAGACACAATGAGGAGAGGCGAAATGAATATTTCCGAAGAAAGCAAGACGCAAAGGAATTCTACAACTCTCAAACCGAATCTCAGGAACCCAACGATGAATCATCGAGGAAAAATTTCAGTCGCTACCGAAGCCCTACCCCATATACCGGTCGAAACAGACACAATTTCTCACCTGCTAGAAGATCTAGCTGGTCGCCCCGCCATGAAAATTAGATGATAGACCATATTGGAGGTGAGGCCGCAAAGTTAAGAAATCCTACTTCGCCGACCACATTATAAATAAGAAAAAACTACATTGACGTAAATATAGACCTGCCAAGCCCTCAGGAAGAAGTTATCTCAACTGAAAGAAGACATCCCCACTGAACGAACACAACAACCACAGACCAGCGAAGAGATCTCAAGCCCTATCACCCGTTCTCGAGCCTTGAGACTGAGGATGTAAGTCTCCTTCTGAGCATCGGGTCGATGCTCTTTATAGGAGGAGGCTATGTGGCGAAGAAATATTTTATTATTTAATTTAATATTATTCAATGAAAATACATATTCAACAGATTATAAAAATATATATTAATCTGTTTTGTGAAATCATCTTAAAATATTTCTTTGCTTACTTGCTTAAGATTCTCTAGCTGTAAATAGTTTTGGGGGCTGACCTGTTAATAATTGTCGACTCGTCGCTGTGACGTCATCAATAAATACTTTTACATCTTAGGATATTTCAAGGCTTAATTTCTACGCTACAGTATTGATATATTGCATACAATATTATATTATATAATTAAAATATAAATATACGACAGTTCCTTCCCTCCTTAGAAATGGAATCTGTCAGACAGATTATTATTCTGCGATATATTGTATATATTATAACATATAATTTATCATCATATAATTCGATTGTTAACTTGTAATTCTTAAGCTTGCATCTAATACGGTGTAATATAATAAAAGAAACTCATCTTCCTTCGTGCTTTACTTTATTTGATTAATAAGGTTAATAAGTAAAAAAATGATCATTTTAAACTGTACTTTGTAGAGAAGTGTCCTCTCAAGGAAGTTGTTCTACTGTCCAAATAAGGGCAAAGAGTTCCTTTCTTTTGAGGTGTTGCGAGCTTTCGGGCAAAACCTGCTCTTTAACGGGTAAATACAAAAACAAATGAAAATAAATTTTATCGGGCATGGATCACAGACGATATTACATCTAAATATTACAACTTCATTCATTCAACCAGCACGTATCATCCATCCACCACGCACGTATATTTTCAAAAAATTTTGATTTTCAAACAGAAATAATGTAGAATATTTTTCTCTCAGTATATAGTAGGTATTTAAAATATGTATACACCCATACACCTCGCTTTGCGTCGGGGTTACGTAAAAAAAAAACACGAGACGCAAATTGAAACGACGCAAAGTGAAAATATGTGAAGGCGCAATCAAAAACAAAGGTGTTGCCATATTTTGGAAAAAAATTCAAAAAAAAAAAAAAAATTAAAGACTCGAATCCAAAACAACGCAACTTCGAAAATCTAACGACGCACAGTGAAAATCAATAAAAATTAAGCAGCGACGCAACTTCGAGAAAAACGCAAAACGAAACGACGCAAAGCGAGGTATTGGTGTATAATAACGCGTATATGAAAAATGTATTTAATATTAAATTGTTAAAGTGATAATCCTGTTGAAGGACTGAAAAGTCCGAAAGCATGAAAATAAAAAGTTGCACAAGAAACTTAACCCTGGAAGCTTCATTTATTTTATAAAACATTACAACTGTATCCACGCCCGATAACATCTTTAATTTGTTTTTGGATTTTCCCGTTGAAGAGCAGGTTTTGTCCGAAAACTTGCAACACCTCAAAATGAAGAAACTATTTGCCTTAATTTGTCCATATTCGAATATTTCTGGCAATTGTCGCTTGCATGAAATGGCCCCTGTTTTTCTGTATTAAGACATTAAATGATGTTTTTTTTTTAATAAAATAAAGTGACATCGCACAACAACAAAGCCTGTCTTCCACCTCACTGAGCGCCATTCGACCGAAGCGGGTGCTAAGAGCCAACGTTTGGAAAAAGTTTGGCGCTTTTTTAAATGGCTTTGACAAACGAAGAAAGTTTTTCTTAATGTTAATCGAGTGTATATTTCAGGCTTGGTGCATCCTTCAGCCACTTAGTGGTCCGGATAGGTTGACATCCTGTCTATTCTTGGATTTCCGTACGGCATTTTTCACAGATTATTTTAAATATCGACAAATTCTGTAAATAGGATGATTTTTTTTTGCTTATCCCTAGTACACGTGGTACAGGCCATGATAATCAAGGTGGGTAGAAGTAGACGACTGCTTTTACTGTAAGTGCACCACATGTCTAGACATGTGAAAAGCAGTTCGACTTTGCACTTACAAATATGCCAGAGCCCCGTTTGGTTACTTGCACTCGCTGGTGGCGTTGGACTTTTGCAAGGATCGGAGGCCACTGAAGCATTTTTTTAATCAAAAAAAGGTGACCAATGCAGGATTCGAACCCGGGTCTTAACGGTCGATGATACGATGATAAATTGTATCTATTTTATACGTAACTTTGTCTTTTTTACAAAACAACAACAAAAGACGCACCTGTTCCTTCTAATAAAAAAGGAAGCTTCTGATCATGCTACTAAGGGTTACTGATATTTAAGTAGTTTAAAAAAAAAATAATTTAAGCACCTTATCCCAGTACAATATCACATTTGTACTATTTTTTCACTTTGTGTCGCGGTCTCACGCAATTCTGGCCTTAACTACCCGTTTCATGATTTTTCAGGATGCCTGAATGACCTGTTTTTTTGGTCGTTGAGGTACAGTTGCACCACGCTGAGGAGGGCCAACAGCCCGAAACGCGTCCGTAGTTAGCTTTTCTTGATTAATCAAGAATGGGTATTTGGCCAATTCTGGAATAATTGAAAATCAACAAATAGTTGATATTTATTCCTAGAGATGGTGCAAGCCATCAGCAACTTTCAGTTGCACAATCAGGATTCGCCTTTTTCTTAATTTATCTACCTGATCCCAGTACAATTTCACTTTTGTACTGTATTTCACATCTTCCTACTGTTCTTTTCGCAATGAAAAGTATAATGAGGACCTGGCTCATCAGTGGTAAACCCTCCCAGCAGTTTCGCCAGTTTAGCCCCTGATGAGCCAGGACTTCACAATATTTTTTTCCTTGTAATAAAGACGGTGGGAGAAGTTGTTTATTTGTAAATAAGAAGAAATCGCATCATAAATATTTAGAATTTCGATGGCAATTTTCCCGTGAGAATATTGATTTAGAAAAATAAAGGTCGCCTCTCCCGTCAAACTTGACGTTGACACTGAGCGCCATCTACTGACCGTCTCTACAAACTAGCGGCCTCAGGTCGGTGACAAAGCCACAACATCAGATTTGGTAAACTGAGAAGCGTCCACCTAAAGACCATGGTTTCGTGCTAATGGCCCTCTTCAGTCCTGTGTTCGGACTTTATTCGAAGATATCCAAAAAACAGCCAAGTAAGTGACGTCCTGTATTGCAAATCCACAAGTCTTCTAAGACAAAATGGAGATATGTCGACATGAGTAAATTGATAAAGTCATTTATAGAATTTCTAGGATCTTGGATTTCCTTACGGCATTTTCACAGACTATTTTACATTTCAACAACTTCTGTAGGAAGATTGATAAATTGTAACTATTTTTACACGATTTTGTCTTTTTTACAACAACAAAAGACACACCTCTTCCTTCTAATAAAATGGAAGCTTCTGATCGTGCGACTAAGACACATTAGAGTTTTACTACCGAGCAATGATCGATAATGTCTTATTACAAATAAGGAATAAAACGCATCAATCGTTTTTATTTTCTTGGTTAAAGAAACTTTCGGGCAAGCCCTTCTTTAGACAACTAAAACGTTTCATGAAAAAGTTTTAGTTAGCTGAGGAAGGGCTTTCCCGAACGTTCTTTAATCAAGTATATAAAAAAAGTTGTTGAGCCTTATGTCTTTTTCTGTAATTTGTTTAAATCCGCCATCCTGGGACAATGATAAAAATGTGTGTCAAGAGGTTGAAAGTTAAAACGTATCAAGGTTCCCATCCCTGGACTTTTTTTTCCGTTTATCATTACTCTTCACAATTCATCCAACCATACTTCATCTCTAACGTTAGAAATAATCGTTATTTCTTCCATCCCTGGACATTTTATTTTTCCGTTTATCATTACTCTTCCCAATTCATCTTTTCATACTTCATCCCTAACGTTAGAAATAATCGTTATTTCTTCCATCCCTGGTCACTTTATTTTTCCGTTTATCATTACTCTTCACAATTCATCCTTTCATACCTCATCTCTAAGGATAAAAATAATCGTTGTTTCTCTTTGAAATAAATTTCGATTTTTCGTTCAAAAGAAACATTTGCTGTAAAATTGTCAAACCTCGTTCTACAATAAGTTACTTTATTGAATTATGTTTGGCTAGCCGAGCCTTTCGACACTTTGCATCATATAATACCTAAATAAAAATATGTAAATATGTCATAATATTCAGAAACATATAAAATGGCTTGTGGGGATGTATGAGGAAAGGGAAGATAAAATAGCCGTGTCAAACAATCTCTTGGTCACCAGATGTCAGCCTTCAATCCCTGGGAACAATTTATCTTACACACAGCTTTATTAAGACCACCGGTCTTATACAGATTCACCACAAGAAGGAAGCACATATGGAGTTCCTATACTCCAGGTAGCACAGAACCCAACAACAGCCTCCAGGTCCGATGCATGTCCATTGGCCACAGGTTCCACCGTGCATTCGTCAAGGTTAGCTCAACACTGAAAAGGCGAGTGTGGAATCAGCCGCGTTCTTCGCTCTCCTCATCCAAATGGACCATGGCATCCATTAATCCCCTCATAATTTATCTGACTCAAAACGGTTTACATAGATGTGATGATCAAGGGACAGTTCGCACCGAGGTGGTTTCGACACCAGTTGTTCCCAGGGTGGTGTTCAGATCTTCTCTCTTTCCTTCCCGATCTACTCCACACGTAATTTTACCTCTGGATCTCGTTTCCTTCGTATCCTTACCACTTTGTTGTGTTCTGTGCTGCCTGGAGTATAGGAGCTCCATCTACTAGTATGCTTCCTTCCTGCGATGAATCTGTATAAGACCGGTGGTCTTAATAAAGCTGTATGTGTAGTTATGTGTTATCCCCAGGGGGGAGGAGAGTGAAGGCAGGGCATCTGGTGACCAAGGAGTTGTTTTGACCCAGATTTTACCACTTCCCACACAACTACCACGACTTCTTCACAAAAATCACTACATTTACCTGGTGTTCCACCCGGTCCTTTGCGACAACGCCGCTTCTTCCCGTAGTTCACCGTACTCCGTCACCTCTGCAGCGCCACCCTGCAGACAGCCCACTTTCCTCAGACCGTGGAGCTCCCTTCCTCTAGTAGTTTCCCCACTGCCTTCCCACTGGTGGGGACACGAGAGACTTGCCAGGAGAGCACCTGCTGTGATATTGAATAGCTTGACCACACAGCGTAATAACACTTTTTATTGCACTTTCAGCCGCAGGGAGGACGTCCTCGAGTACCTGTCACCTGAGCAGAGGTCTGAAGCTATTCCTCGACATGACAACAGTCGGGGAGATCTGTCCGACTTCAGGACGTGACATCATACCAGACGACCCTCAGTGGGATTCCTCTGATGAAAATATTATTTAATTTTACTTTTTCTCCTATTTACCCTATATAATCTTATATGTATCATTAATAAAAGTACAGGGTATTCCAAAAGTCTTGCACAACTTTAAAAATTAATAACTCCGCGAATATTTGCGCTAGAGCAATGCGGTAAACACCTTTGTGTTCAGGATGCAATGGGACTTTTTATGGCAAATAGTGAAATTTATTTGCTAGATGGCGCTCTACCAGAATCAGAGATTAAGGAGCCAAATTGTTTGATAAATTGAAAAATATAACTGATCGACACGTATTTTTCCTTTTTGAATACCAGGAAAGAACCCTAATAATATCAAATGATAAATTAATAAACACCATTTCGTCAAAAGTATGTATATTCAATCATCCCATACACTCATACATAAATATCTCAGTCAACAAGTATTTACATCTTGGAGCCAATGTGAGGATGTATTTACACTGAGATCCCCAGCCAACATCAGTCTAACCAGGCCACCGTTTCGTAGAGCGCCATCTGTTGACGGAAGTTGTAACCATTTTCTTGATCCAATACTTTTAACAAAATGTACCTAGAAGAAATCTTTCCCTTTATATATAAGGTTGTCCCAAAAGTTCGTGTTTTCTTAAAACGGTTTTTTTTTCTTATTACTTGGCGAATAATGTTATTACGGCGAATACATAATCTACTTATATAATTGCCTTATTCTGTCTGTCTGTCTGAAGCTCACGGATAGAATGCGCGCCCATTGGCTGCCAGGGAACACGTGTCCTCCCTGCCCCCCTCTAGACAACCCTGTTATCAGCAGTGTGTTACATACACCTGTCTATAGCGGCCATTCTAGACAACCCTATTATCAGCAGTGTGTTACATCCACCTGTCTATACAGGTCACCCTGTCTATACAGGTCACCCTGTCTATAGCGGCCACTCTAGACACCCCTGTTATCAGCTGTGTGATACATCCACCTGTCTATACAGACCACCCTGCATATAGCGGCCATTCTAGATAACCCTGTTATCAGCTGTGTGATACATACACCTGCCTATACAGACCACCCTGTATATAGCGGCCATTCTAGACAACCCTGTTATCAGCTGTGCGATATATCCACCTGTCTTTACAGACCACCCTGTCTATAGCGGCCACTCTAGACAACCCTGTTATCAGCTGTGTGATACATCCACCTGTCTATACAGACCACCCTGTCTATAGCGGTCACTCTAGGCAACCCTGTTATCATCAGTGTGTTACAATCACCTGTCTATACAGACCATCCTGTCTATAGCGGGCACTTCAGGCAACCCTGTTATCAGCAGTGTGATACATACACCTGTCTATACAGACCACCCTGTCTATAGCGGCCACCCTAGACAACCCTGTTATCGGCTGTGTGATACATACACCTGTCTATAGCGGCCACTCTAGACAACCCTGTTATCAGCAGTGTGTTACATCCACCTGTCTATACAGACCACCCTGTCTATAGCGACCACTCTAGACAACCCTGTTATCAGCTGTGTGATACATCCACCTGTCTATACAGACCACCCTGTTATCATCAGTGTGTTACATACACCTGTCTATACAGACCCTCCTGTCTATAACGGTCACTTTAGGCAACCCTGTTATCAGCAGTGTGATACATACACCTGTCTATACAGACCACCCTGTCTATAGCGACCACTCTAGACAACCCTATTATCAGCAGTGTGATACATACACCTGTCTATACAGACCACCCTGTCTATAGCGGCCACTCTAGACAACCCTGTTATCGGCTGTGTGATACATACACCTGTCTATAGCGGCCACTCTAGACAACCCTCTTATCAGCTGTGTGATACATCCACCTGTCTATACAGACCACCCTGTCTATAGCGGTCACTTTAGGCAACCCTGTTATCATCAGTGTGTTACAATCACCTGTCTATACAGATCACCCTGTCTATAGCGGTCACTTCAGGCAACCCTGTTATCAGCAGTGTGATACATACACCTGTCTATACAGACCACCCTGTCTATAGCGGCCACCCTAGACAACCCTGTAATCGGCTGTGTGATACATACAACTGTCTATACAGACCACCCTGTCTATAGCGACCACCCAAAACAACGTGTTTAAAATATATTCGCACTCGGGTAAACCCCGGGCGTTGCCCGGGCCATTCGTCTAGTAATATATAATACAATTGTTGTTGTTGTTGTCGTGTCCAATAAAGAGCCTCAGATATCCCCATACATCTCTATCACAGCACTCGAAATGTCCACTATCACATAATACAATTACTTTATACATTATTATTATTTAACAGTTGGGAGAGACACGCCATATCCACAATTAGGATAATTGCGTGTATATATTACATTATATACAATTAACACAATTGAACATTAGGAATCACGAAAATTAAACGTTCGATGTAAATTTTGCATATAGCAATCAGAAATAGTAGCTTGAAATATGTATAGTCAACACTTTCGCCTTTAAATATACATCCTGCGAATCTATTAAACTTAATGTATTAGTCTTTATTGCAAGCAACTTGTTTTGTATTAGTCAGGTAAAGTTGGTTTTCTTCCCTTATATCAGAAGTTAATTGACAGTTTATCAGAAGGTGTTCAGGGGTTTGTCTTTCGTTTCCACAAGTGCATGCAGGTGAATCAATTTTGCCAATTCTAAACAAATATGTGTTGAAGTCACCATGTCCAGTAAAAAATGAACGTTTTCGAAGTTGGGTTGAACATAGTTAGAAATTCTTGAAGTATCAAAGAATCCCTTGAAGTTATCATTGATTACTTTATACATAATACAATGACATTATACATAACGGCAAATAATATTGGTATTTCAATTTTGTTGCAAGTGTTTACAAACTTTTGGGGCAACCCTGTATTACCCTGTTTATTACCCTAGTACAAAACTTTACTGTTGGTGATAAAGAAGTGAGCACCAGTTCTGGCAAATTACTGGGGAGCTAAACATAATACGTCGTGAAAACATAGTACAAATGTGATATTGTACTGGGATAAGATGCTTAAATTAAGAAAAAGGCATCTCCTTATCGTGCAACTGAAAGTTGCTGATGACTTGCGCCATCTATCAGAATAAATATCAACTATTCTCGTTGATTTTTAATTATTCCAGAATTGGCCAAAATAACCATTCTTGATTAAGCTTTTATTGATTAATCAAGAATGGGTATTTGGCCAATTCTGGAATAATTAAAAATCAACGAGAATAGCTTATATTTATTCCGATAGATGGCGCAAGCCATCAGCAACTTTCAGTTGCACGATAAGGAGATGCCTTTTTCTTAATAATACGTCGTATTTTGATGCATTTTTAAAGGGAGAGGTTCCTCTTTATGTACATGATTAGCATCCCCCCGTTACTTCATGTTGTATACATAGGTAGGAATACACTCTAGGACAAAATGTAGACGCACCAAGAAGGAGCTGTCAGATTGGGACAAAATTGGTATACATGAAGAACACGTATAAGGGGGAAAAACACTCGCCTGTTCAGTGATTCGCTAACTATGACGTATGTACAAAGGAACGTGTGGCCATTGGGCATGCAACGGACCAGGAGGCTGTTGTTGGGTGCTGCGCTGCCTGGAGTATAGGAGCTCCATCTATTATTTCTTCCTGTGGTGAATCTGTATAAGACCGGTGGTCTTAATAAAGCTTTGTGTGTGTATAAGGGAAAAAAAGATTAAAATTTCAGAATAATTAATTATTTTATTCCAGAGTTTGATCGTCACAAATTGTGAAAGTCAATATGTCGACTACTGTTCTGGATGTCACACGGCGTGTCAAAGACTGGTAAGGATTCCGGATGGTGTGCTGCGGGATTTCTTGTCAAATTGTCTCATCATGCCACGCCGAATATTGAGTTTGAAATACTCATGCTGGATGCGCTGGAGCTCTTGCTTCGCATAAATCGTCCCTCAAATTTCAATCTGTAATGTTCCTTCGATTAAATATATAAATATGATTTACCAAATTAAGAAACAAATTTTAATTATATATCTTTATAATGCTATATATACTTTTGAATATATTCATAACAATAACAACAACAACAATAATTACAACAACAACAACAACAAAAAGGCTTTATTCAGGTTAACTGACCCTATACAGGATTCACCAGAGGTATGCATAAGAACAAAGCAGTGAGACAAAGGAAACAACGATATATACAGAAGAAAAGGAAAAAAAAAACAAGAAAGAGAAAGAGGGAAGCAAGAAAAACAACACAAAAAGAGTAGCAGTAAGAAAGTGAGTAGTGAGTGTCAACAACAATAATTACAGGGCTGCCATATCCAAAAATTCAAAATAAATTAATTAAACAGAGTATATTATAATATTATTATAAAGTATATTACACAATCATTTGCAGGTTTGGTCGAGAAACGTCTTTCCATATTTTCTACCAAATCTTTATTTTAGTTCAACTTAGAGCGCTATGTCCTCACCTTGCAAAGGTTTTTTTTTCTTACCCCTAGTACACATGGTACAGGCCATGATAATCATGGTGGGTAGTTAGCGACTGCTTTTTACTGTAAGCGCACCACATGTCTACACATGTGAAAAGCAGTTCGACTTTGCACTTACAAATGTGCCAGAGCCCCGTTTGATTACTTGCACTCGCTGGTGGGGTTGGACTTTTGCAAGAATCGGGGGCCATTGGAGCATTTTTTTAAACAGAAAAAAGTGTCCAATGCGGGAATCGAACCCGGGTCGTAGTGGTCAAAATCAAACGGTTTAACCAGCCTTCCACCGACCCCCCGTTGCAGAGGTAATTCCAAAAAAAATTATTTCTTGAACAGGCGTAGTAATATTATTATTTTTTATTTATTTGCGAATTTATCTTTGTTATGCAAATGAAAAATACTAGTTTTATCAAGACTTGTTTTTAATTTCTTTTCTGTATAACAGCCGTCAACGTTTTCCAAAATACGCTCAATTGAATTTTTGAGGGTTGCTAAATAGGACAACTCCTTCTTGGTGCGTCGCATTTTTTGTTGTTGTTGTTGTTATAGGGTGTATCTATCTTTTATGGAATCGTTCCTTATTATACTACGGCAACGGGTTAATACTTTGAGTACGAACGATTCCACAGTTGCATAGGAGGCAATAGGGGCTGTTGGAACGGAGGTCTTAAGTGATATTTTACAGGTACATTAGGTCAGCTGACATTCCCCCAACCCACTGATAGACAAGAAGGGACAAGATCCTGGTGGACGCGAATTCATGTCGGTGATTTTATATTTGATTTTGAAAATCCAGGACGTGTATTCGCGTCCTTCGGGCTTAATGCAAAATCGGCAAGGACGCGAATTCGTGTCCCTTGGGTCGAAAGTGTTAAAGGAAGGGCACTTGGCCCGAAAGTTATCTAAAGCAGAATTCAATAAACCTGTCATTTTAAACAGTATTGGATTGTTAATACTTTAACCTTCACGCGACCACTTGACCAGCTGTGATGTATTCTGTGTGTTTACTGGGACGACACTCTGAGAGTGAACATTGTGAAGATGTAGTGAGGAGGAGAAAATACAGGATCTTAGGGAATCCACTCAGAGAGGTTCTCAGTGACTCCGTATCAAATATATGTTTGAACACTCCTCTTTGTTTCTTTGTATCTAGCGTTTTGACATTAAAGTTGCTTCTTGTGTCATCAGAAACCTCGGAGCTATGAGGAAATATTGTTTAGAAGTTTTTCTGAAAGATATAATTGTTTATTTACAAAATCCCTTTAGTTGTGAATAACGTTGTGGGAATATTCAATGCCTCTCTTTCAAATTGGTAACTCTAAAAATATTCGTTATTGGACAACAGGCAAATATCAATGTATATTACGAATAGAATAGGAAACAAAAGATGACATAATATTAAAGATTGATAACTGTACAATTTATGTTCCGAACCGCACTCAGGAAAAAGAAGCCTAGCTGACGGCCAGCATCGACCTCCCTGCTGTTGCATGAGGTATGTTACTCCATAATACACGAAGGTAAATAGACAGGAGTCGAACAGAGATCCTTACCGCGTGTCCATTTGGCCATCCTTGACACGGCAGCGGTGTGACAATACTACAGTGCTGTCTTCTTCTTTCTTATCTCCACTCAATCACACTAAGGTATCAAGCTTGTAAAGCTTGAGACTTTTGATGGTGTCTGCCGGGGAAGAGTAGAACTCATCAATGGATAAGTCAATACAGTCAATAATATGTCTTGGGGTTGCAGGCTGAGAATTGCACTTAGTACATAGTGGGAAAACCCTGCAACCATTCTGGAAAGTTATTGTCCGTAGATGACCAGACTTAAGATTGAAATCAAAGACTGTTGTTCTCTTGGGAGGACAGAACCGGTGCTTGTCCCTCCTGCTCTGTACCAGCACTACAGTGCTGTACCATGCTGAAATGGTTAGGTTGGCAGTCACCTAGCTACTCGGGCTGTAATGCCATCCTCTCCGGCCATGTGGCTCTATTATGGAAGCCCGCCGCACGTCTACAAAGTTCGGATTGTACTCACTGGCGGGGTTGTGCAAGAATACTAATATATTGAAACCAATGACATTAGAAATACACTCATGGCTGAAACTTAATGAATTTGTACCTTTTAGCATGTATATCATGATTCAGACAATAACTCTCTGAAAGATATTTGATACAGAGTGACCTTTATTGAAGACACACGAGATAACTAAGTGTGAACAAAATTGCCTCTGTCTCCTTAAAAAATAGATGACCGGCAATATCAAAGTCTTTACACTTCCTTAAGTTTTGTCCATGAGTGTAAGTTCTCTATGCGCGGATCTCGAATCTTATTCTTGTTTCCAGCGGCTGAAATGTCTCCGGACTCAAACAGGAACTCAATCACTGACCGTTGTTGAATTATCGTTTTTACTTTAGGTTGCATACCTGAAGAAATGCAAAATATATTTTAATGCTGTTTGCAGATATGAAAATAGGAATGTTTTTTCAATCAGAACATATTATTTTATGATAAAAATTGTCTAAATATATTTTTATATTGGTCATTGTGAGGCCCTTGTATATTATATTCAAATAGTGGAAACAGAAAATACTCAGGAAATATTCTTTAAATACAGAAAAATATGTCTCATGCCCAGCAATGGCCGCAGCCTTGCAGAAACTTGACATGGACCCAGAGCAGCAGCTTTACATACCCAAGGTAGAGATGCATGGAGACATCTGAGGCTCTTCATTGTGTGTGTGTGTGGACACGACAACAACATAAAAATATATTATGATGCATTAGCGCGCCATCTGTTATGAAAATTTGAAACTATTATAGACGCGTATGATTCTTTTTAAAAATAAACAATTTCTACTGACCTTACTGTAATGGAAAAATTAGTCTAGCATCAGTATCACTATAAAAGGAAGATAGACAAATGCAATATAACAGCGGTATGGTAGATTAAACTGGCAAAACCGCTGGGAGGGTTCACCACTGATGAGCCAGGCCCTCCCATTAATTTTTCCATTGCAGTAAGGGCAGTAAAAATGGTTTTATTTTAAAAATAACCATACGCGTATATAATAGTTTTGAATTTTCATAAAAAATATTGTAACAAAGTATTTATTAATTTTATTATTCTTATTTACAGAGTGGTCATTTTTATGTTTATAATTTGCTACTCTATAAATTTCCCTCGTGGCTTATCTTTTGTTTACCATTCATAGTTTGCTCCTACCTGAAATAAATTGCTGTCTCCTCCTGAAGTTTTTGTCTTCCCTAATTTTCCACGTGGCAATATATATAACTGCACTCTCTAGTCGCTGTGGGGAGGTTACAGAATAACTGGTATCTCATTCATCCTTAGGTTTAATGTTCAAACTGAACGTGTTGCTTATAAAAATCTGATTGGATGAGCTACCGCTGTAGTCGTGAGTGGTGACAGCGGCCTTGTGTGCAGGTCAACAGTTCCTCCAGCCTGGAGAGATTCCAGCGGGAGACTGACGGCTACAACATCTCCTTCGACGGCACCAACGGCGGTGAGTGGCTCCACACATCTACTTGGTTCTGGCTGGGAAATTATGGTTCCAAATTTGGATGCCCACAAATCAACTGTCAAATTATATTGACAAACATTTTCAGTTTTTTCTGATCAGTTTTTAGCGGGAAGAATGTTGTCTTCGTTTGTTAGTGAACCAATCTCTCACGCCTTCTCATTGGACGAATGTGGCCATGTCTGTATATAAGAGGGGACTAAGGGAATGCGAGGGGGTCCAGAGCGTGGAGAATTTGTGTGGAGACGCTTAAAGTGTTTTTCTACGTGATTTTTCCGTGTCTGGGGATCTCTTCGCATCCCGGTGTGACCCGAGTCCGATCCCTACCAACGCTACAATAAAGATAAGTGCTGTTTTGTTTTTATTTTACCAATCGTGAGTTTTATTTACTTCCTTTGTTGTTGGTTTTGTACTCTTGAGTGTACGCTTTTCTGTGTATTAAGTTACATTTACTTTAGGCCCTAGTATATTCCATTTTTGTGTGGTAACCCGTAATAGTAACTTTTGTCACAACAATCTCCTCTACTGGACAGGAGAGGTGACACACGTATTCTTATGTCTGTCCAGCAAAATGACCTCACAAGGTGAATTGTATCTTAATACATTTCTGGGGATTTGAAAGGAAATGACTTTCAACTCACGCAGCTTACTCCCCAGATATTTCCCCATCAGACAACCATCTTTTCTGGTCTGTGGTACATTTCCTTCGCACGATACCTCCAAATACTCCATCAGTTGTGAAGTCTATGACACAAACCTGGAATTCGATTGAAGATAGATTAAAACCACTCGAAACAAATTTATTCTCGAAGCATAACTTCGTCTGTTCATTTTCTACCGGAATTTTAGAAATTTTCATTAAATATCATTGTTTACCTTTTACTTCCCCCCTGTGTATAGAGCGACTGATTTACTTGTCAATTTATATACAGTAGAACATACTCCATGAGAAGACATTCGCGATAGAGGACACCTCTCTACAAAGGACAGTTTTCATCACCAATACAGTAGAACAACCTCCATAAGCTTGTTGATGGTGTCTTCTGGGGATGAGTGAAGCTCATCAATGGATGAGTCAATAATCTGTTTTGGGGTTGCAGGTTGACACTTAGTACAAAGTGGGAAAACCTTGCAACCATTCTGGAAAGTCTTTGTCTATAGATGACCAGACTTAAGTCTGGAAATCAAAGACGTTGTTCCCTTGAAAGGACAGAGTTGGTGCTTGTTCCTCCTGCTCTGTGCAGCTGGACTCTTCATAGTTGGGGGCAGCCTCCTCGACTGTACATAATCTCTATAGTTTCTTTGTTTATACACAGTAGAACAACCTCCATGAGAGGACACTCCCGCTAGAGGACACCTCTCCACAAAGGACAGTTTTAATTTACAAAATAACCATTTTTACTATTTTGACACTCTCCGGTAACCTAAAGGACACTTTGGCTCTACAATTAGATGTCCTTTACCGGGAGGTAGTTCTACTGTAATTATTAAAATAACACACACACACTCTATTCAGAGATAATTTGAGTATTAATGAAGGCCTATAGATATACATCTATTAAAACAGAAAAGTGACTTATTAAAAGTTTTTATTTAACTTGTTACATTTCTGTTTGTGTGCGATCTATCCATAAATCTTGTGACCAAATTTTAATATACTTCCAGACAACGTAGAAATTTATCACACTCGCTCAGTCCAACTAACATTTAAAATTTACAAAATTTCACACTTATCGTGTGATCAATTTTTAAATATTCTTTCACATGAGACGTAGAGGTCTAATATTCTATAGACTCATTCAATCCTGCTAACAATGTAAGTGTACAATATTTCAGACTTCTAGGTGGTCGGGAATAGAATATAGAATATAATTTGTATATTTCTTTTCAAACGTAGAAAATGGGTTCTCCGTTTCTGTGTCGTAATAAGCAGCTGACATTCAGTAAAATGTCGGCAGTATGAAACTGGAGCCATAAATATTTCTGAGGATTTTACCAGAAATATCTAAACATTCAAACTAACTTGAATATACATTCAACCGATTAAATTTGAAAAGTATAACATTAAAATTTTGTACAAATAAATTTACTGGGAATATGTTTCTTAAAATAATATCATCAAATATTTCCTCTACGGACCTTACTGCAATGATTTGAGTTATTGAATGAGAGGGCTTGGCTCATCAGTAGTGAACCCTCTCAGCGGTTTCACCAAATTAGTCTTCAGACCGCTCTACTATTGTATTGGATTGGTTTGGGATACACCCTGCATTTTATATGGAAGGCAGCTTAGGGGTGTTTAGTGAACTATGGACATAAGCTTATAGGTCTGTAGAGGTACATACATATAATTTCAAGGTATTGCATTGAGCAAAGCTCTTCCCCAAATATGGTTTCATAACAAATATATATTAGTAAATTGAATTTATAAATTTTAATTGCCATCTATCGTTAAAATTTTGTGCAAATAAATTTATACATAGATAGCAATTAAACTTTATAAATTCAAAGTATAACATTATATATAAAATATGTATTTATATTTCAGAATACAATAAAACTTTATAAATTCAAAGTATAACATTATATATAAAATATGTATTTATATTTCAGAATACAATAAAACTTTATAAATTCAAAGTATAACATTATATATAAAATATGTATTTATATTTCAGAATACAATAAAACTTTATAAATTCAAAGTATAACATTATATATAAAATATGTATATTTATATTTCAGAATACAATTACACTTTATAAAAATTCAAAGTATAACATTATATATAAAATATGTATTTATATTTCAGAATACAATTAAACTATATAAATTCAAAGTATAACATTATATATAAAATATGTATTTATATTTCAGAATACAATTAAACTTTATAAATTCAAAGTATAACATTATATATAAAATATGTATTTATATTTCAGAATACAATTAAACTTTATAAATTCAAAGTATAACATTATATATAAAATATGTATTTATATTTCAGAATACAATTAAACTTTATAAATTCAAAGTATAACATTATATATAAAATATGTATTTATATTTCAGAATACAATTAAACTTCATAAATTCAAAGTATAACATTATATATAAAATATGTATTTATATTTCAGAATACAATTAAACTTTATAAATTCAAAGTATAACATTATATATAAAATATGTATTTATATTTCAGAATACAATTAAACATAATAAAATAAAAAAGGCATATCCTGACCTCGTTAACATGAACTTTTAGAAGGCAGAGCGCCATCTAGTGGGACAGAAATCAACTAAACGTTGATTTAACCTGTTTCCTGACATTTGGCCAACCCATTTTCTTGATAAATCAAGAAAAGCCATCCACGAACGCGTTTCTGGCCGTTGGCCCTCGTCATTTTATTAAAACTATATATTTAAAATATTCCAATATCATAGTTTGTGAATGCTTTTATTTAATAATATTGGGCCTAATATTGTGTTTATATATAAATATTTTGTTTCAATTTTGCATATAATTCAATGATTCTGATGTTTTGTAAATAAATAAATCATTTGGCTACTCTAAATGCCTAAATTTTAAAAATTATGACTGAAAGTTAAATGAATAATTAATTAATAAATTGATTTAATAAAAATTTATCAAAACTAACTAAAAAAGAGATGATTGTTTCAGCTACCGTCATTAAACAATTAGATTCATATAAGTAAAAATTTAAGCTGCCAGGAACCATTATCATGAATTTGAACTTAATGTGACAATTTTTTTTTTTTACAATTAAAGTAATTTTATTGACATTTTGTCAATACATGCAAAGTGCACAGTCCCCACTGTTTATTTATATTAGGATTGTAGAAGGGAATTTGGGATCACAGAAAATCTGTTTTATTATCTTTCACTAAGTCTCAAATTGGGAATTGATTGTTGTTCTGATCTTTTGGGACTTATTCCAGAGCAGAGTTTTACACTTGTTCGATTGTACAACTACAAAATTTGGAATGATACAGAGAAAATAAACATGACCCTTGCGAAAGGATGACACGCAAAATCATGAAGCGTTCCTGAGCAATTTTTAAGGGAAGAGGTTCCTCGGAGATCAAATGTAGCCTCTCAATGGAACCTTGGTACAACAGCCTTTTTTGTAATATCTTACCTCTTCACTCGATATACGATGGTCGCCTCCGCCCTTTAATTTTATTCTTTTAATATTATATTTTCAAAATGCATTTTTTATCAATCATCTTCTTTCCTATCTCCACTCAATCAAAATAAGGTATCAAGCTTGTAAAGCTTGATGATGGTGTCTGCCGGGGATGAGTAGAGCTCATCAATGAATGAGTCAATACAGTCAATAATGTGTTTTGGGGTTGCAGGTTGACACTTAGTACATAGTGGGAAAACCTTGAAACCATTTTTATCAATTAATTATTGAAACAGAAATGTCTTCCACACAAGGTATTCTAATCTAACCTAGGCCGTATTCACTGCTAAAATACAGCATTAGATCATTTACGGCCAATACTTAAGACGTTACAGAAATTAATCAATTCAGTGTCAACCTCATGATATTGCCACATGGAAAATTAGGGAAGACCAACTTCGGGATGAGACAACAATTTATTTCAGGCAAGAACAAACTATGAGTTAAGAAAAAAGCATCTCCTTATCGTGCAATTGAAAGTTGCTGATGGGTTGCGCCATCTATCGGAATAAATATCAACTATTCTCGTTGATTTTTATTTATTCCAGAATTGGCCTAATACCCATTCTTGATTAATCAAGAAAAGCTAACCACGGACGCGTTTCGGGCTGTTTGCCCTCATTAGCATGGTGCAAGCTGTACCTCAACGACCAAAAAACTGGTCATTCAGGCATCCTGAAAAATCATGAAACGGGTAGTTAAGGCCATAATTGCGTGAGAACGCTACACAATGTGAAAAAATACTACAAATGTGATATTGTACTGGGATAAGGTGCATAAATTAAGAAAACTATGAGTGATAAGCAAAAGATAAGCAAAAGAGGGAAGTGTACAGAGTATAGCAAAATATAAACATAAAAACATAATACTTTGCTAATAAAATAATAAATACTTTGTTACAATATATATTGTTCTTGCCACCTGAGCATTTGATTTGAACTGGAACTGGTTCGTAATCCTTTTACTGATGACGGCCATAGCAAGGTTTTGTTCGAATTTGTCAAAGCTGGTCTTGTGGCTTAGTTACTGATTTGAATCAGTACATTCTGAGCTGAGCCGATCAAAATATGTTTTGTTTTAATGCAGTAAATACATTAATGAACAGAACTTAAGGAAGTTGTACCTTTCAGCATGTATATCGGGACAATAACTCTGAAAGATGTTACAGTGACCTTTATTGAAGACTAACGAGATAGCCAATATACATTCATGGACAAAACTTAAGAAAGTTTTACCTTTTATCATGTATATCGGGATTCAGACAATAAATCTGAAAGATATTATTGTGACCTTTATTGAAGACACACGAGATAGCCAATATACATTCATGGACAGAACTTAAGGAAGTTGTACTTTTCAGCATGTATATCGGGATTCAGACAATAACTCTGAAAGATATTACAGTGAACTTTATTGAAGACACATGAGATAGCCAATATACATTAATGGACAGAACTTAAGGAAGTTGTACTTTTCAGCATGTATATCGGGATTCAGACAATACCTCTGAAAGATATTACAGTGACCTTTATTGAAGACACACGAGATAGCCAATATACATTCATGGACAAAACCTAAGGAAGTTGTACCTTTCAGCATGTATATCGGGATTCAGACAATAAATCTGAAAGATATTACAGTGACCTTTATTGAAGACACACGAGATATCCAATATACATTCATGGACAGAACTTAAGGAAGTTGTACTTTTCACCATGTATATCGGGATTCAGACAATAAATCTGAAATATATTATATTGACCTTTATTGAAGACACACGAGATAGCCAATATATATTCATGGACAGAACTTAAAGAAGTTATACTTTTCAGCATGTATATCGGGATTCAGACAATAACTCTGAAAGATATTATAGTAACCTTTATTGAAGACACACGAGATAACCGTGTGTGAACAAAATTGCCTCTGTCTCCTAAAAAAAAAAAACAGAAAAACGGCGATATTAAAGACTTTTCACTTTCTTAAGTTTTATCCACGAGTGTAAATGTCTTTAGGGCAGCCACTAAAATGTATATTTGTATTTTGCATATGTATTTAAAGTATATATATAGATTATTATTGAAAAATAAAACATAGCATATGGTAAGCAGAGGTTTCAGAAACAGTGAATATAAAGAACACAAAACTGGGAATATATTCCAAATCCAGTGACACGCATGGAATTAATTGGAATTCTAAAACTAGCTTTTGTTGCGACCACCAAAATCTTACTGAGACTGTAGAAACATGGGGAATAACATCCTTCCATCTCATTGGTTAGTTGGTACCAATCCCAGGCCAGTTAGTTGGTACCATTTCTGTGATTGTTCTGTTAGTACAATTGCACATGTGAACACACATCTTTATAATACAATATAATGCGGCTTATGATTGTAGAACGACAATTATACCGCAAATGTTTCTTTTGAACGAATAATCGAAATTTATTTTAAGGAGAAATAACGATTATTTCTAACCTTAGGGATGAAGTATGATAGGATGAATTGTGAAGAGTAATGATAAACGGAAAAGGGTAGCCTAGTGGACATGGCATCTGCCCGGTAAGCGGAACACTGTGAGTTCGATTCCCATCCCTGGACACTTTATTTTTCCGTTTAACATTACTCTTCACAATTCATCCTATCAAACTTCATCCCTAAGGTTAGAAATAATCGTTATTTCTCTTTAAAATAAATTTTGATTTTTCGTTCAAAAGAAACACATGCGGTATAGTTGTCAAATGTCGTTCTACACATCTATAAATTCACCTAGGTTGGTTTCAAGTCCTTAGAACACTATGGGCTGTTGTTGTTTGTCATTACATGTAACAGCCCATAGAAGCACTGAAGCGGAAACCACCACCAGCTATCCCGGAATAGAACCGCTTCAGGGCATAGGAAAATATGTCTGCCGCCAAAGCGGGATATTTCCAATCCCTGCCAATCTTTCCCGTCGTCACGCCAGAACGTGTGGCACTCTGGAATGCTTGAAGTGCCCCACTTCCTTCAGTACCTGGTTGTGGGGAGAGAAATCTATAGGCGGGGATATTCAAACTGAACTGGCTGATGGAACAACGAGATATAGCCAGACAACTAAATACTCAATGAGACCAGTATCCTTAGATAAGAAAACATCCCTGTCATCACACACAACACCTTCATATATTGTCCTTTACCTATTTTATCTCTTTAAAATGTCATAGTTTTCAAAATTGAAATTTACTCTTAAAATCAGAGTTTTTATACTCGTAGGGCACTCACGGAAAAAAAACTTTAGGAAGTGGAAAGTCTTTGATGTCGCCTGTTGTCTGTTTCTTTTAAAGGATAAAGGAGAAATTTTTTTCACAGTTGTTTATCTCGTGTATCTTCGATAAAGTTAATTGTGTATCAAATACCTTTCAGAGAGTTATCGTCTGAATCCCAAAAGGTACAACTTCCTTAAGTTTTGTCCATGAGTGTATATAGCTTTGCTCGAGACTAATTATTGTATAAATTGATTATATCATTAATTAATTATTCTCTAGCCAAGGTATGCGTGGTATTTATAGGGTTTGATAGGTTCCTATTTCCCCGCATGTTCTAGGATTGTGAAGAACATATTTACAACGAATTTTTGGGTAACAATTTATTCTAATGCCATTTGGATTAAGCGTATTTCAATGTTTACCTCTGTATACTCATTGTTGAAATTGAATCACTAACGCGTTGAGAAAGATTATTTCGAGAAATTTAATTCTATGGATGTTTGAAGTTGAAGGGAGATATTTGATTTAAACTGATGGTCAAATTGAAATAATTTTTTCAGCTGTTTTCAAAAGAGTTCTCAGATGGAATTATATATAAATTGTATATATAGGTGGTTATGTATGAAGTAAACAGAAAATCACGAAAAATGAAATTAAATCAAAAATATGCGTTAGTGGAATTTATAAATTCATACACAGCAGCAAGAAGACATTTTAAATAAGTAATCCGCAAGCTAATCTTTTTCGTATTTTATGATTTTGTTTTTTTACACTGTCTCTTTTTGAGGCTGAAAATTCTATTTTAAATGTAACTTACATTTGTAGGAAAATAAATAATAACCATTAGAAAAATGAATGTGACTAACGCTTTCTTGAGTTTATACAAATGCCTTTTTAGAAGATGCGATGTAATTTCACCCCTTCTGTCAAATCCTTCAGTTTTAAATGCTCATTGAAAACCAAATGGTATATATTTTGTCTATATAATTATATCGCCTATTAAAAATGTACATTACAAAGATAGGTGAAGAAAACGGTGCATTTTTAACCAGTCGAAAATATGAATATATATATATATATATTAAAAAATGGCATATCCTGACCAGGAGCACATGTGCTTTACAGAAGGCAGAGCGCCATCTGGTGGAACAGAAATCAACTAAACATTGATTTAGCCTGTTCCCTGATATTTGGCCAACCAATGTTTCATGATTGTAATGTTTCATGATTTCTGTTCCACCAGATGGCGCTCTGCCTTCTGTAAAGCACATGTGCTCCTGGTCAGGATATGCCATTTTTTAATATTGATTTCAACACCTGATCTTTTTATCTTTTATTTTTTTATTTCGTTTTTTAATATATATATATATATTAGATAATACAAAGGCATATATTGGGAATTGAATAAAATATTTATTTGCCAATATTTTATTTAATCCCCAATTATGCCTTTTTATTATCTAATGATTTAAATAATGAATTGTTCTATTTTGAGAACAATATATATAATTGGTTTAAATATGATATAAGAATTTTCATATTTTAATTTTTTCTTATATTTTTTTGTGTATCGAATTTCTATAAGATTTTAGAATTTAAAAATATATAAATTAAATTTATAAATATTTCTTAAATATACCCTATTTTTCTATTTCCATATATTAGAAAATATTTGGAGGATTTCTTGATATGCCATTTCTTTTTCTGACAAATTTATATTCATACACAATTGATTATTAACCCACCAGGCAGATGTCACCAACTACCCACTCATATTTTGACTAAAAAGAGTTTTGGTGTTTGAAATCGCCAAGAGACTACGAAAATGTTTGTTTCAAATTATATTTTTTATTGAAAACAAGTTTTATCATTTTATTTACAACAAGTATTTTTTATAGTAAATTAACTACATATTTAACAATTAAAATGTGAGTTATATATATTTTTTATAATTTTTGGAAAACAAATACAATTTTTTTTTTCAAAAAATTGAGTATACTGCATTTTGTAATATTTTTATAAAATAATAATTCAAGGTAATAAACCACAAAATGGCAGTCAAAAAGTAATAAATATTATCTAAATCACCATAAGTAGATGCGTCATATTTAACATAAAAATATATATTAAATAGATAATAGATATTTATATATATTTAAATTGGCATATTTACAAAATTTAGAATATATACATTATTGGTTGTTGTTATGCCTTGCCCTCAGGGAATATATAACATTCAGTTAGGTGTATTAACTAGATTTTATACACATATATATATATTAGAAGATAATTTATATTTAAAAAATATTATATATATTAACTTTACATTTGGCAAAATATTATTTTGTTAAAAACTATACTAGTATACTAATATATATAATAATTTGAGAAAGAAAATTCTCTTTTTTTTTCTATAAAGTCAAATTGTAAATTTTAATTTTAAATTTCGAATAGAATATCTAGCAAAATTTCAAAGATAATTCAAATATTTTAAAAATTTTATAGGTAAAATTATTCTAAAAATTTAACAAAAGAATAGAAAATTCATAGCATAGAATTTAGAAAAAAGGTCGAATTTTAGAATGAAGAGGGCAGCAGACGATGGTAAAATGTCCGACTCACTCGCTTGTTGGCCGCTTAGTATCCACCGCCGTATCCACCGCCTCCTCCACCGCCACCGCCGCTGTATCCACCGCCGACAGCGTGGTGCGACGTGTGGACGTGGTACGGGTGGGAATGGTGACCGATGTCAGCCTCCAGCAGGAAGGGAAGAGGCAGCGGGATAGGCAGGAACTTGAGCTTCTTCCTGAAGGCAAGAGCGATCAGGGGCCAGAGCCGCCTACTGCCGGCCATGCTCAGGTCGGCGATGGCTAGGAGCACTAGGAGAAGGCAGACCTTACGAGAGATCATGTTGGATACTGACCAGCCACGCTCGCTCGGCCCTATATACCGCCGGACTGGAGCCTCCGGCGATCCCAGCTAAAAATATCCGGCGCTCCAACGCCGTCCGGCAAGCGGACAATTAAGATTGGTGCCACCTCAAACAAAGGCTCAGTTACGTTCATTGTGCACAGACGGGAAGTGCTGTTGACTTCCGATTCCTTAATACGTGTAAGGGAATGTCTTGGAGTGCTCATGAAGTGGGGACTTGAAGGAACACCTCAAGAGTTCTGTTGCCATAGCTTACATCCGGAGACCTCCCATTCTTACATAGTCCTTTCTCAGGCTCCCTACCATCGAAACCCATCGCTGTTTTCAGCTGCACATACAACAAATGGATGAAGAACGTATGTTAAAGCTTAACTACAACGTCAGCCCTCACCACGCCCTAGGGTCACTAACTAACTATGGCTACTATACCGACAGAAATGGCTATAAAATCAACTACCAACAACTAAAATGTCTTATTATTTATAAATTAAAAGGAATTCAAAACTTTGAAAAGTTGAACGAGAAAGTTCAGATACGTGACATGGATTTAAAATTCGAAACGGCGGAGATTTTTTAAAATTCCAACCGCGGAAGGATGTGAATCTTGAAGAGATATCGGTGACTCTCGCCGACTGAGAGGGTTCGGTGATGTCACATTCAGCATAGGAACATGGGACAGCGGAACATGGATAGATATGGCACATATGGAGAACTGTGACATTCACTTGTCTTTTTTATTTAGTTAAAAATTAACCATGCGATGTTAACTTAAAACTACAGAGTTATCCCAAAAGTTCGTAAACACTTGCAAAAAATTGAAATACCAATATTATTCACAGTTATGTCTAATAATGTCTTTGTATTATGTATAAAGTAATTATATTATGTATTATTATGTATACGCCGTAATAATATTATTTGTTGAGTAATAAGAAAAACAACGTTTTAGGAAAAACGCGAAATTTTGGGGAAACCTTATATAAAAACTTAATATTTATTAACTTATTACACACACGAATACACACAAGATAAACTATTTAAATACACTCATGGACAAAACTTAAGGAAGTTTCAGCATGTATATCGGGATTCAGACAATAACTCTGAAAGATATTACAGTGACCTTTATTGAAGACACACGAGGTAACCAATATACACTCATGGACAAACTTAAGGAAGTTTCAGCATGTATATCGGGATTGAGACAATAACTCTGAATGATATTACAGCGACCTTTATTGAAGACACACGAGATAACCAATATACACTCATGGACAAAACTTAAGGAAGTTTCAGCATGTTGGAAAAGAAGACGTCCGAAGCAGCCAACGGGAGGCCGGCGGAGGCAGCTACGGGGATGCAGCGGCAAAAATGAGGAAACAATAGAGGAAGAACTTGTAAACAACTTTTTCGAACGCCAGAATTTGCCCTGATCTCCGATTCTTTTAGTGTAAATATTTAAATAATACTTTACTTATTTTCTTAAATTGTAATAAATATAATTTTCCCTCCTGTTTTCGTCGTATATTTTAAAAGTGTTATAAACAACGACGCCTTAACTTTGAACCTTCAACCCCGCCGACCAAGAATAGAGGTGAGTGACTACCTCTATAGAATTTAGATCGTCGTCACAACACAGAGTGGCGGTGAAATCGCAATATTTTTGGCATCCCAGCCGGGACTGTTGAAGGTAAATTCCTGAAAAAAGAATCATTTTAAGCTGACCATTTTGGAACTCGCTTGCTAACCCTACTTGCCGCTTTGTTTACAAGATGGCGGAAGAAATAATTCTACGTTTAAAAAAGAAGCGTGCTGTTAACAGATCATATTTAACGAAAACATGCAATAAGATTGAAAGTGGACTTGACACGCTAATGAGAATTGAACTTGAAGAATTATTAGAACAATTGAATGAGAATCATTTAACGAACTTAAATTAGTGGATCACGAAATAGAAACGCTTCTTGAAACTGACGATTTAGAGAAGGAATTACAGGGCGTAGAGGAATATCGAGAGAAATATATTACTTGGAGATTTAGGGCAAATAAAAAGATTCGCCAATCAGATTTTCAGGGCGAAAATATACCGAATTCGAACTCACGAATAGACGAAAACGAAATGAGACATTATGTACCTTCCTGCACGACTGTGAAACTTCCGAAATTGATGATATCGAAATTTTATGGAAATTTTAGTGAATGGCTGACGTTCTGGAATTCTTTTGATGCAGCTATACATCAGAACAACTCACTGAACCCGATCGATAAATTTAACTATCTGAAGTCACATCTCGGCGGAACTGCACTAAACACAGTCGAAGGTTTCGCTTTATCTGCGGACAATTATGAGAAAGCTATAAAATTGCTTAAAGACAGATTTGGGCGAGAAGACATTTTGATTAGCCGACATATGAACAATTTGTTGTCAATGAGACCACTCAAAACATCAAGCGATGTAAGAACCTTCCGCGAACTTTTTGACAACCTTTCTGTTCATATAAGAAGTCTCGAGTCACTAAACGTGTCCATTGATGTTTACGGACAACTGTTGTGCCCGATAATAATAAAGCTTCTACCTGCAGACCTTAATTTGGAATTGAACAAAGAACTCCCGACAGGTTATGTAATTAATGACTTGATTACCTTTCTGGAAAGACAATTAACTGCACGGGAGAAGAGTTTTAGAAACGAAATCGGTACCGGGAATGAATCAACTTCTAAACCTAATTTGGTAAACAAACATCCAAAGACAAGATTCTACAATGAAAAACCAATTGCGACAGCTTCAGAACTTTTGAATTCAGTTCACAAATCGAATGAATGTGTATTTTGTGGTAAAGACAACCATGGAAGCCCTAAGTGTGACTTTGCAGCTAATATTAGTTTAAACGAAAAGAGATCACTCATGAAGAAAAAAGGCGTTTGTTATAAATGTCTTCGGCCTTCTCATTTAAGTAAATTTTGCAGAAATGTAGTCCGTTGTTCGATCTGCAACATGTCTTCCCACCTGGATGTCATGTGCACAAAACTGATTTTAGATAGAGGTGGATCTTCCAAGTCTCCAACGGTGCAAGATGAAACTCTCGCCAACTTATCAACCTCCCCAGACGTCTTGTTACCTACTTTGAGAGTGACCCTCAAAGGGAACAGAACGGAGAAGACGGCACGGGCTATAATAGACACCGGATCCCAAAGATCGTATATTTTACATAGCACAGCAATGGAAATGGAATACGAACAATCTAGGAGAGAGTTCTTCCGGCATTCCTTGTTTGGAGGATCGAGTACCGACGTAGTTGAACATGAGGTCTATACCATTCATTTATCTGACATCAATAATTCCTATCGCTGTGAGTTTGAAGCACTAGGTCAACCCCTTATCTGTGGAAGCATACCTCCGGTGTGTCCAAGATCATTGTTAGAAGGGAGTGAAGAACTCGACGTGTCTGATTTGATGAGAGACCGTATAGAAGTCCTTATAGGCGCGGACATCGCCGGGAGATTGCTAACTGATGATCAGAGAAGGATCTCATCTGGACTGGTGGCAATCCGTACCAAACTAGGATGGACTGTGATGGGAAAGATTCCTCCAACGGAGGTGAGAGATGACATCAGCTCCCTTTGCGTGACCACACTTCTATCTTTGGATCTAGAAAACTTGTGGAAATTAGATGCAATTGGAGTCTCTGACGCGGAGGTTGAGAAGAAGACTCAGTCATTACAAGCTGAAATGGAGGAACATTTCGCCCACACCACGACGCGAGATATCGAGGGGCGCTATGAGGTAGCTCTACCCTGGGTGCAAGACAAGGAAAGGATTCCTTCGAATAAAGATCTAGCCGAAAACCAACTAAGGTCTGTAAGAAGAAAACTTGAAGAAGTTGGAGACATGAAAGAGTATGGACAAATCTTTGAAGAATGGATGAAACAGGGGATAATCGAGTATGCCAGAGAGGATAAACTAGATGGTGTACACTACCTGCCACATCGACCAGTGTATAAAAGGAACAGTCAAACTTCTAGAATACGGCCAGTATTCAATGCGTCGGCCCGGAAGAGAGGTAAACTTTCCCTGAATGATTGTCTGGATAAGGGACCCAATTTGATAGAAATTATACCAAGACTTTTAAATAAATTCCGGAAATATGAAGTTGGTGTCTCTTCCGATATTGAGAAAGCATTTTTACAAATTGGAATAAAAGAAGAAGACCGAGATTATTTACGATTCCTGTGGCACACAGAAGACGGAAGATTAATCACGTATCGACATAAAAGGGTTGTTTTTGGAATTACCACTAGTCCGTACCTTTTAAAGGCTACCTTATCTCTCCACTTAGATAAGGCTCCTGAACATTTAAAAATCACAGCTGAACAGTTGAAATCATCCTTTTATGTTGACAATTGTTTATCCAGTTTTCAGAATGTTGAAGAAACGGAGAAATTCGTGAAAGAATCTACTGAACTGCTCTCTACAGCTTGTTTCAATCTCCGAGATTGGGTGAGTAACGTTACAGACTTTTCTCTTATGAACCAACTGAATAAGGAAGTGAACATTTTAGGAATAACATGGAATACTGATAGAGACACACTGACAATTGGTTTGGAAGATTTTGAATTAATTGGACCAACCACCAAGAGAAAAGTACTTTCAATAGCGAGCAAGATATTTGATCCATTAGGAGTTGCTTGTCCTGTGACTTTAATTCCCAAGCTGATATTACAGGAAACTTGGATACAGAAGTTGACATGGGACGAAGTCCTACCTGGATGTTTAGTACAAAGATTTTGGAAGTGGTTTAGCAAACTGAAACACTTGCCTAACATAGAAATTCCTAGATGGCTTTGTTTTAAGGACTCCTATGTAGAGAAAACCACTCTCCACATCTTTTGCGACGCCAGTCAGTTTGCCTACGCAACCTGTATTTTCCTCCGCATTGAAAAGGAAGATAGAGTGGACATCCAATTGATACAGGCTCGAACACGAGTAGCTCCACTGAAGAAACTCACCATCCCAAGATTGGAGCTTTTGGCTTGTCTGATTGGAGCTCGTTTGGCAGCTAACGTCATACAAGATCTGGAATTTGAGGAAATTCCAAGATTTTATTGGACCGATTCGACCAATGCTCTCTGTTGGATCCAAAGGGAAGACAACTGGGAAGCCTTTGTGATGAACCGTGTTAAGGAAATTCATAATCTTAGCTCCCCCGAATCTTGGCGCCACATACCAGGCCGATTAAACCCGGCAGACCTCCCATCTCGGGGATGTTCAGCAGAATCACTTAAGGAGACAAGATGGTGGGAGGGACCTGCATGGTTAAAGGTATCCCAAGAAGAGTGGCCCAAATCAACCATTATCCCTGATTTGGAGATTGTTTATTCTGAAAGGCGCAAGACCATCCTGAACACCTTGTGTACGACAAGAGAAAATGAAAATTTATTTGGACGTTATTCCCATTTTTTGAGAATAGTACGAATCACCGCCTGGATATACAGATTCTTCAACAACGCCAAGATTGATAGAAGAAAGATAATTTCAGAAGATCTCAGTACAGAGGAAATCACTAAGTCAGAAATAATACTGATAAGACTTATCCAGAGAGAATCGTTTTCAGGGCATGAAGATAAGAAACTACAAGGCTTTAAGTTGCTAGTAGACTCTTCAGGGATTTTGAGAATAAAAACTAAAATTTGCAGAAGAGAAGATTTTGCTAATTTTAGAATGCCCATTTTATTGCCCTCAGATCACTTTTTGGTTTCTTTGCTCATCAGGTGGAACCATGAAACCCACGGGCACGCCGGTCTACAAACTCTCCTCGGTATTCTGAGAGAAAACTATTGGATACTAAGATCCAGGAAAACCGTCAAGAAGATCATCAATCAATGCATTCGCTGTAAACGATTCACCGCGACACCAGCTACCGTCGAGTCAACATCATTACCAGAAGACAGAGTACGAGATGCTGCAGTTTTCGAAATAGTAGGAGTTGATCTAACTGGACATCTTATCTTAAAGAATAAGAAGAAAGCATGGATTGTCATCTTCACATGTGCAGTGTATAGAGGAGTTCATCTGGAACTTGTGACATCTTTGTCTATGGAAGCCTTCCTCCAAGCTTTCCGCCGATTTATTGCTCGAAGAGGCCGACCATTGATTGTGTATTCGGATAATGGGACTAATTTCAAAGGTATGGCTAATGCTTTAAAGAAGATTGATTTTTCGAGATTAAAATGTGATCCCACATTGAAAAACATCACCTGGAAATTCATACCGCCTGGTGCTCCTTGGTGGGGTGGATGGTGGGAGCGTTTGATTGGAATGATGAAACAATTGCTCTTTAGGATTCTCGGTCAAACCTCCTTGGGATATGAAGAACTTTCCACGGTGATGTGTGACGTCGAAAGCTTGATGAACACACGCCCACTGACCTACCTAACTGAAGAAAGTGAGGATCTCGCTCCATTGACACCTTCGTTGTTCTTACATGAGGTCAGAGAGGTTGGCGTTCCAGACCTGGACTTGATTGATAACCAGACCCTCTCCCGCAAATATCAATATATCAAACGTGTACGAGAAGATCTTAGAGAACGATTTCGTATCGAATATTTTGGATTCCTGAGACAAGAAACGAGACGCCTGAAGACTACCATACCATTCAAGGTGGGAGACATGGTACTCATTGGACAAGAGAGTTTAAAGAGACTACACTGGCCGTTAGCCAGAATAATCCAACTCTATCCAGGAAAAGACGGACTTGTGAGGGTTGCGAAAGTGAAAACTTCATCAGGTGATAAAATACGACCTATTCAAAAACTCTACAATTTAGAGATAACGCCCGAGATAAGATGTCGAGACCCTCTAACGGAGCGATCTCCCACACAAGAAGTTCGATTGACAACTGAAGAGGACCCTTTGACTTCACAACAAGAGCAACATCACATTGATACCCCGAATGTTGTGTCAAGTTACGGACGGCCCATCAAGAGACCCAACCGATTGGATCTACTGAACTTTTCCTTCCCATGTTTGAGTCGTCGAGACGCCAACTCAAAGGTGGGAGAAATGTTGGAAAAGAAGACGTCCGAAGCAGCCAACGGGAGGCCGGCGGAGGCAGCTACGGGGATGCAGCGGCAAAAATGAGGAAACAATAGAGGAAGAACTTGTAAACAACTTTTTCGAACGCCAGAATTTGCCCTGATCTCCGATTCTTTTAGTGTAAATATTTAAATAATACTTTACTTATTTTCTTAAATTGTAATAAATATAATTTTCCCTCCTGTTTTCGTCGTATATTTTAAAAGTGTTATAAACAACGACGCCTTAACTTTGAACCTTCAACCCCGCCGACCAAGAATAGAGGTGAGTGACTACCTCTATAGAATTTAGATCGTCGTCACAACACAGAGTGGCGGTGAAATCGCAATACAGCATGTATATCGGGATTGGGACAATAACTCTGAATGATATTACAGCGACCTTTATTGAAGACAAACGAGATAACCAATATACACTCATGGACAAAACTTAAGGAAGTTGTACCTTTCAGCATGTATATCGGGATTGAGACAATAACTCTGAATGATATTACAGCGACCTTTATTGAAGACAAACGATATAACCAATATACACTCATGGACAAAACTTAAGGAAGTTGTACCTTTTAGCATGTATATCGGAATTGAGACAATAACTCTGAAAGATATTACAGTGACCTTTATTGAAGACAAACGAGATAACCAATATACACTCATGGACAAAACTTAAGGAAGTTGTACCTTTTAGCATGTATATCGGGATTGAGACAATAACTCTGAAAGATATTACAGTGACCTTTATTGAAGACACACGAGATAACCAATATACACTCATGGGCAAAACTTAAGGAAGTTGTACCTTTTAGCATGTATATCGGGATTGAGACAATAACTCTGAAAGATATTACAGTGACCTTTATTGAAGACACACGAGATAACCAATATACACTCATGGACAAAACTTAAGGAAGTTGTACCTTTCAGCATGTATATCGGGATTCAGACAATAACTATAAAAGATATTACAGTGACCTTTATTGAAAGCAAACGAGATAACCAATATACACTCATGGGCAAAACTTAAGGAAGTTGTACCTTTCAGCATGTATATCGGGATTCAGACAATAACTCTGAAAGATATTACAATGACCTTTATTGAAGACACACGAGATAACCAATATACACTCATGGGCAAAACTTAAGGAAGTTGTACCTTTCAGCATGTATATCGGGATTCAGACAATAACTCTGAAATATATTACAGTGACCTTTATTGAAGACACACGAGATAACCAAGTGTATATACGCTCATGGACAAAATTTAAGGAAGTTGTACCTTTTATCATGTATATCGGGATTCAGACAATAACTCTGAAAGATATTACAGTGACCTTTATTGAAGACACACGAGATAACCAATATACACTCATGGACAAAACTTAAGGAAGTTGTACCTTTTATCATGTATATCGGGATTCAGACAATAACTCTGAAATATATTACAGTGACCTTTATTGAAGACACACGAGATAACCAATATACACTCATGGGCAAAACTTATGGAAGTTGTACCTTTCAGCATGTATATCGGTATTCAGACAATAACTCTGAAAGATATTACAGTGACCTTTATTGAAGACACACGAGATAACCAAGTGTATATACGCTCATGGACAAAATTTAAGGAAGTTGTACCTTTTATCATGTATATAGGGATTCAGACAATAACTCTGAAAGATATTACAGTGACCTTTATTGAAGACACACGAGATAACCAAGTTTGTATACACTCATGGACAAAACTTAAGGAAGTTGTATCTTTTATCATGTATATCGGGATTCAGACATTAACTCTGAAAGATATCACAGTGACCTTTATTGAAGACACACGAGATAACCAATATACACTCATGGACACAACTTAAGGAAGTTGTACCTTTTAGCATGTATATCGGGATTCAGACAATAACTCTGAAATATATTACAGTGATCTTTATTGAAGACACACGAGATAACCAATATACACTCATGGACACAACTTAAGGAAGTTGTACCTTTTAGCATGTATATCGGGATTTAGACAATAACTCTGAAAGATATCACAGTGACCTTTATTGAAGACACACGAGATAACCAATATACACTCATGGACACAACTTAAGGAAGTTGTACCTTTCAGCATGTATATCGGGATTCAGACAATAACTCTGAAAGATATCACAGTGACCTTTATTGAAGACACACGAGATAACCAATATACACTCATGGACACAACTTAAGGAAGTTGTACCTTTTAGCATGTATATCGGGATTCAGACAATAACTCTGAAAGATATCACAGTGACCTTTATTGAAGACACACGAGATAACCAATATACACTCATGGACACAACTTAAGGAAGTTGTACCTTTTAGCATGTATATCAAGATTTAGACAATAACTCTGAAAGATATCACAGTGACCTTTATTGAAGACACACGAGATAACCAATATACACTCATGGACAAAACTTATGGAAATTGTACCTTTCAGCATGTATATCGGGATTCAGACAATAACTCTGAAAGATATCACAGTGACCTTTATTGAAGACACACGAGATAACCAATATACACTCATGGACACAACTTAAGGAAGTTGTACCTTTTAGCATGTATATCAAGATTTAGACAATAACTCTGAAAGATATCACAGTGACCTTTATTGAAGACACACTAGATAACCAATATACACTCATGGACACAACTTAAGGAAGTTGTACCTTTTAGCATGTATATCAAGATTTAGACAATAACTCTGAAAGATATCACAGTAACCTTTATTGAAGACACACTAGATAACAAAGTATGAACAAAATTGCCTCCGTCTCCTTAAAAAAAAAAAAAAAAAAAAAAACACCGACGACATTAAAGACTTACTCGTGTTTTGTCAATGAGAGTAAATAGTTGAAAATTGAGGTATCCATCAATCGTATCTATTAAAACAATCAATATTTCGACGAGGCTGTTGTTCCATGTTCTGCAATTCAAATTCCTTGTAAGCTTATCCTCCATGTGAGGCACAGGGAGTTTCAATCCTAGAAGATGACCTCGTCGAAATATCAAATTATTAAAATAAATAGGCATTATATTGTATATATTTATTAAGGGCTATAACAAGGTTCACGCAGCAAAAGATAGGAAAAAATAAAGAGTAGAATAGAGTTAGAGTTAAAAAAAAGCTATAGACAGAACCATGGTAATATAATGTAGTGAGGAAATAATTAACAAGTCGTATGGCAATTAAGAACAATTTAATAAGGGACTCTCTACAAACAAACATAGTTTTATATTTTAAATAATAAAGGCATACTCGTATATTGGATCAAAATATCATTTATTTTACCTTGCAAGGCCTAGAGCGTCATAACCAAAACTGGTTGAAATCGTTTTGAAAATAGAGCAATCCATAAATAAATCTTTAATTAAAAGGCATATATTGGATCAAAATATCATTTACACCTATCCCCCGATTTACACGGTACTTGTTTAACACGTTTTCGCTTTTACACGGTTTTCCAAATAAGTTTTTTGTTTTTATCGCACTATACTAAATGCTACTGTGATTGAATACATGCGCTGTGTACACATCTCACGAGGAATCCCGAGCTTATGTGCTGACTACATATTTTAACCTGTCAATGCATTTTATTTTTATTTCTGTGTACACCTATCCCCCGATTTACACGTTTTTCTCAGGAACGTATCTACCGTGTAAATCGGGGGATAGATGTATTTTACCTGGTATGATATTTTGATCCAATATATGCCTTTTTAATTAAAGATTTATTTATGGATTGCTCTATTTTCAAAATTGTTTTATATATCTCCCTTATTTACATATTTTGTATTTTTACAATAAACACAATGGATATATTTATATGGAGTCAGCTTATGCTACGATATATTCAAACTAATATAAATCAATGACACGCCCTCTATATAGGAAATGAAAGCATCAAAGCACAAATGTTTATTTTACACAAACAAGAAAAACTTCTACTGTCCTTACTGCGATCAAAAAATATGTATTGGGAGGGCTTGGCTCATCAGTGGTGAACCCTCCCAGCGGTTTCGTCAATTTAATCCACCAGACCGCTTCTCAGAAGCTCTAATACTGTATTGGACGATTCTGCTTATATACGCAGCACTGAAGGGTGGAATCTCAGAAATGGTTTTCAAGAAAACTATGGACATAATCTTATAGGACAGTAGAATTACATTAAAATATTTGCATCGAGCAATACCCTTCCGCAAACAATAAAGACAAGGTCAGTTAGGCATAAATTAACACAAAGCAATAACGCGCCATCTATACATATAAAATGAAAGGATTTAAAAGCGCGAATGTTTCTTTTATACATAATACAAACTTCCACTGTCCTTACTGCGATGAAAAAATATATTTGGAGGGCTTGGCTCATCAGTGGTGAACCCTCCCAGCGGTTTCGCCAATTTAATACACCAGACCGCTTCTCAGAAGCTTCTCCTTACTCAGATGATAAAATATTGGGAGGGCTTGGTACCCATTGATGAGCCAAGCCCCCCAATATTTTAACATCGCAGTAAGGACAGTAGAAGTTTGTATTATGTATAAAAGAAATATTCGTATTTTTAAATCATTTCATTTCCTGTATAGGAAGTTGGTAGAAGGATCGTCTAAACCGTTGGTTTTCGACCGCTAAAACCCGGGTTCAAATACCGCATTGGGCACTTTTTTCTGAGAAAAAAAATGCTCCAATGGCCCCCATTTCTTGCAAAAGTCGAACCCCACCAGCGAGTGAAAGTAACCAAACGGGGCTCTGGCACATTTGTAAGTGCAAAGTCGAACTGCTTTTCACATGTGTAGACATGTGGTGCACTTACAGTAAAGACAATCGCCACTTTCTACCCACCATTATTATCATTGCCTGTACCACGTGTACAAGGGATAAGCAAAAAAAAATCCTATATATATAGAGGGCATGTTATTACTTTATATCATTTTATACCTAACTGGTCTTTTCCTTATTGTTTGAGGAAGATCATTACTCTCGATTTTAAATATATATATCCAAACAGGAAAGAAAATATAAAGTTTTTAAAAATAATAATATATACAGTTAAACCTGTCTATAGCGCTCCTCTAAATAGCGCCTTCCTCTCTATAGCGCCCGATTTTAAACATTAAAATGTAAACATTTTACATTAAAAGTGACCTGTCTATAGCACCCCTTCTCTATAGCACCCTATTTTGGTGAGTTCCAAGAGGGGGCGTTATAGATAGGTTTAACTGTATATATAATTTGAGATATTTTTTAAAAGTTTTAAATTATAATTTATATATATATATATATTAAAAAATTCTATTGCAAAATCAGTAATAACATATCTTTATGGCTTTTATTTATTTTTATATATCAAACCCAATGGTACAACCGAAGTGGAATTTTACCAGAGGTTGGATCAAAAGCGGTAAAACACGAATGTTTATTTTACACATAAACCAAACTTCTACCGTCCTTACTGCGATGAAAATATAGGGAGGGCTTGGCTAATCAGTGGTCAACAAACTTGTACTAAGCCCTTCCTATATTTATCATCGCAGTAAGGACGGTTGAAGTTTGACCTGACGTCATTTAGAATGAACTACCGTGAAACATAATGAACATTAACACTACCTTAGACCTTGTGGTTCAGCCTACTCCACGCTGACGAGCGCCAAAAAGCGCGAAACGCGTTCGTCAATGGATTTTCTTGATTTATCAAGAAATTGGGTTGGCCAAATATCAGGGAACAGGCTAAATCAATGTTTAGTTGATTTCTGTTCCACCAGATGGCGCTCTGCCTTCTGTAAAGCACATGTGCTCCTGGTCAGGATATACCTCAGACCTTGTATGGGACCAACAAGAAAAAAAGAGTAATTTGGAAAATGAAAGAGAATTGAAAGGAATTGTCTTTTTACCTGTATATATATGTCTTCGCTACGATGTGAGACAAATGTGTTATGTGAGTGAGTTGTGTGATATTGTTGTACAAAGTTGCAGCTTTGCAGGGTCGTCGACCTTGGTTTCCTCCTTCTTGGTATTATACACCGAGCGGGTTTCCATACTCAAAGCAAATAAATAAAAGTAAATAAAAATAAATTACCTTTTAAAGTTATTGTGTTTATTTATTCGTTGTCTTCCTCGTAGGTCGTGATCCGCAGTCTTCGTCTAAGTCCTCTCTCACTCCAATAACCAATCAAGATATATGTACAATAAATATTACAAAAGGAATGAAACTATAAAAAAGGAATGATGATAATCTGTTTTAAATAAATATTAAATATCATAGAATATTTTGAATAAATGTAGGGCGCATTGATGCAACAATATTGAGGATAAACATTGATGTAACACACTTCGGTTACATGTCACATATGTTATTGTGTCCTCCATTGTTGTGCTTAATCTGTTAAATTTACTTTTTATTTCCAATAGCAATATAAAATTATTAAAATATATTAAATATTTAATTAAAAAGGCATATATTGGATCAAAATATCATTTATTTTACCAATATTTAGGTGGCTGAAATTACAACCTTTATCAAGGTGTTATAACATTTTTAATGTGTGTCAATACCTTGTTATAAATATGTTATAATACCTTGATAAAGGTTGGCGTTCAGCCAACTGAAATATTGGTAAAATAAATTATATTTTGATCCAATATATGCCTTTTTGTTTAAAGATTTATTTATGGATTGCTCTATTTTCAAAAAAATAGATTAAATATTTCTTTAAAATAAAATACACTTCGGTCAGAAATTGTTTTTATTTCCTCAAAATTTCGACCAAAATCTTTTGTTCTCGTCAGTAAAAATAAAGCATTTGTTGCAAGGTTTTTAGAATCACTTTTGATACTTTACAAATGCTTTAATTTTTATTTTTACTGACGTGGAAAAAATATTTTTGTCGAAACGTTGAGAAAATATAAACAACTTCTGGCTGAAGTGTCTTTTTTACACAGAAATATGAATTCCGGCCAGGCAGCCTCTATCTTCAACATATTAAATACATATAAAATGAAAGGATTTGAAAGCACGAATGTTTCTTTTATACATAATACAAACCTCTACTGTCCTTACTGCGATGAAAAAATATATTGGGAGGGCTTGGCTCATCAGTGGTGAACCCTCCCAGCGGTTTCGCCAATTTAATCCACCAGACCGCTTCTCAGAGCTCTAATACTGTATTGGACGATTCTGCTTATATACGCAGCACTGAAGGATTGAATCTCAGAAATGGTTTTCAAGAAAACTATGGACATAAGCTTATAGGACAGTAGAATTACATTCAAATATTTGCATCGAGCAATGCTCTTCCGCAAACAATAAAGACAAGTTCAGTTAGACATATATTAACACAAAGCAATAAGCGCCATATATACATATAAAATGAAAGGAATTAAAAGCACGAATGTTTCTTTTGTACATAATACAAATTTTTATATACAAAATATTATATACATATTTTAAATACCTACTATATATTGAGAGAAAAATATATTACATTATTTCTGTTAATTAAAAAGGTATATATTGGATCAAAATATCATTTATTTTACCAATATTTCAGTTGGCTGAACGCCAACCTTTATCAAGGTGTTATAACATTTTAAAGTGTGTCAAAAACAAACTCAGCGCCACATAACAAAATTTTGAAAATATACGTGCATGGTGGATGATGCGTGCTGGTTGAACGATATCTCGAGACTTCAAATTTAATTTTATAAATTCGTGAACTATTGTGTTATATATATATGACTTTAAAATATGTGCGTGATGCAGTTTATTATAAAACTATTCCATATGTATTTTAGAATAAAATTTCATAAAATATCTTAATTCCTTTCCGTCTCTTTTTTGAATAATATAATTAATTATAAAATTTAAAAAGGTGGCGTGATCGTAGCCGACCAATAGGAGGGCGCCATTCCAAAAAAAAGCAAACGGTGACAGAGATGACTGATGAAGAATGACGCTCGTAACTGTATATAGAATTAGCGCGCGCCATCTGTTATAAAAAATTGAAACTATTTTGAACGCGTATACTTATTTTTAAAATTAAACACTTTCTTTCTACTGCCCTTAGTGAAATTAAAAGTTAATGGGAGGGTCTGGTTCTTCAAACTTCATGTCCATAGTTTATTTGAAATATCCTTTCCAAGAGTTTAACATCAGTATCAGTATGAAAGGAAAACAAAATGCAACATTGAAGTGGTATGGTAGATTAAACTGGCGAAACCTGTGGGAAGGTTCACCACTGATGAGCCAGGCCCTCTCATTAACTTTTCATTGCAGTAAGGGCACTAAAAATTGTTTAATTTTAAAAAGAATCTAAAAGATTTTAATTAATGTGAAATAGAATGTGAAACAATGTTAAAATATATAAGAAATTAAAAATCTTTTTGATTATTTTTAAAATTAAACAATTTTTAGTGCCCTTACTGCAATGAAAAGTTAATGGGAGGGCCTGGCTCATCAGTGGTGAACCTTCCCAGAGCTTTCGCCAGTTTAATCTACTGTAATTACTGTATAAAACTGTAAACATTCTCATACAATGTTAAACAATGTTAAATCTATAAAAATGTTATTTCAACAATCTGCATAGAAACAACCCAACACGAACTGTTGTGAAGAAGTTTGAACTGTGTCAGAGTATAGGACTGCAGTAGCTGCTTCCTTCTGGTGTCCGAGCTATTTCTCGACTTAAAGAACGGGAACCCGCCCACAGCAATGTCAGATAAAGTGGTGTGAATATTTACTCCGGGAAGTTGAGCAGAAGTAGGGCGGGCGGCAGATGGGGGTTGTCAACTTCTTACTTTGACGCATCAGCTGTTCCCCCAGTTCTCACCTTGTCTTGGTAAATAATGGATATATAACTCTAAGTGCGTATATACACTCATGGACAAAACTTAAGGAAGTGGAAAGTTTTGATGTCGCCGGGGTCGCTTGTTTTTTAAATATTTATTTTAAGGAGACGGAGGCAATTTTGTTCACACTTGGTTATATCGTGGGTCTTCAATAAAGGTCACTGTAATATCTTTCAGAGTTATTGTCCTGATATATACATGCTAAAAGGAACAACTTCCTTACGTTTTGCCCATGAGTGTATACACACTTGGTTGTATCGTGTGTCTTCAATAAAGGTTACTGTAATATCTTTCAGAGTTATTGTCCCGATATACATGCTAAAAGGAACAACTTCCTTGCGTTTTGTCCATGAGTGTAGAGGGGGAATGAGTAAATGTTTTATAGAAGATATGGAAGTGGATTTAAAGCAATTTTATTTCGACACAATTCAAAGTTCACTAGTGTAATTTGACGGAAAGATGATGGCAATGTTCACACGTACAGAAACTGTGAATCCACGCTTGTTCTCTATCACCTCTCTCTGAGCAGATACCAACTTTGGACGAACCTAAGCTGTATTCCACGGTATCGTGCTATGACCCTCATCAGTAGAGACATCGGGCAAATCTCCCGCCAAGGGTGATTTAACTGTAAGGCTTGGACCGAAGTACATTGGAGTAATGATTTTTCACGATACATATGGTAATCAAATATATAGGATTCCAATCTATTTAACTTGATATATATAAAAAAACACTTATGGACAAAACTTAAGGAAGTGTAAAGTCTTTGATGTTGCCGGTCGTAATTACAGTTAAATCTGTCTATAGCGCCCCCTCTTAGGGCTCATCAAAATAGGGTGTTATAGAGAGGAGGTGCTATAGACAGGTCACTTTTAATGAAAATGGCATCTTACTACGTATTTAAAATCGGGCGCTATAGAGGGAGGCGCTATTTAAAGGGGGCGCTATAGACAGGTTTAACTGTATATATATATTTTTATTTTTGAAGGAAACAGAGGTTGTTCACACTTGGTTATCTCGTGTGTCTTCAATAAAGGTCACTGTAATATATTTCAGAGTCATTGTCGTAATCACGATATACATGGTAGAAGGTATAAATTTCTGTTCCACTAGATGGCGCTCTGCCATATAAAAAGCACATGTACTCCTGGTCAGTATATGCCTTCTTTATTTTTATGATCAACACCTGAACTTTTTCTATTATTTTTTTCACATTACATTATATACACCCATAACACACACACACACACCACATTTAGGTAGAGTGTTGGTAGAGTGATATACATCAGGAATGCGGCGGGGGTTGTGTTCAGAGATAAACCGGAGATTTAGAGGTGATGCGCTATAGGAAGGAAACCGACTATCGGCAAATAAATTCCTGGGACTTCCTTCAGGACAGTGTTCAGCGGTCATTGACTGGGACGGCTCTCTCTCCCGTCGGCAGTCTCAGGCGTTCCTGGGGCCTGAACATAGGCCGTGGTCCGGCTTGTCTGCTGCTGTCTCGGAGTAATAAGGTGTCCTGTGGACAGGACGGAAGGAGACACTGTCCACGTGTAGACTACTCCCCCACACAGGACACACAGGACAGAAGGAGACTCCTGTCCCCGTGTAGACTCCCCCACACAGGACGGAAGGAGTCTCCTGTCCACGTGTAGACTCCCCCGCACAGCACGGAAGGAGACACCTGCCCACGTGTAGACTCCCCCGCACAGGACGGAAGGAGACACCTGCTCACGTGTAGACTCCCCCGCACAGGACGAAAGGAGACACCTGTCCACGTGTAGACTCCCCCGCACAGCACGGAAGGAGACACCTGCCCACGTGTAGACTCCCCCGCACAGGACGGAAGGAGACACCTGTCCACGTGTAGACTCCCCCGCACAGCACGGAAGGAGACACCTGCCCACGTGTAGACTCCCCCGCACAGGACGGAAGGAGACACCTGTCCACGTGTAGACTCCCCCACACAGGACGGAAGGAGACACCTGCCCACGTGTAGACTCCCCCGCACAGGACGGAAGGAGACACCTGTCCACGTGTAGACTCCCCCGCACAGCACGGAAGGAGACACCTGCCCACGTGTAGACTCCCCCGCACAGGACGGAAGGAGACACCTGTCCACGTGTAGACTTCCCCACACAGCACGGAAGGAGACACTGTCCACGTGTAGACTCCCCCACACAGGACGGAAGGAGACACCTGTCCACGTGTAGACGGTTCTCCACGTGTAGACCCCCCTCCTCCCACACAGGACGGAAGGAGACACCGTTCCACGTGTAGACTCCCCCACACAGGACGGAAGGAGACACTGCCCACGTGTAGACTCCCCCACACAGGACGGAAGGAGACATCTGTCCACGTGTAGACTCCCCCACACAGGAGGGAAGGAGTCACCTGTCCACGTGTAGACTCCCCCACACAGGAGGGAAGGAGTCACCTGTCCACGTGTAGACTCTCCCACACAGGACGGAAGGAGACATCTGTCCACGTGTAGACTCCCCCACACAGGAGGGAAGGAGTCACCTGTCCACGTGTAGACTCTCCCACACAGGACGGAAGGAGACATCTGTCCACGTGTAGACTCCCCCACACAGGACGGAAGGAGACATCTGTCCACGTGTAGACTCCCCCACACAGGACGGAAGGAGACATCTGTCCACGTGTAGACTCCCCCACACAGGACGGAAGGAGACATCTGTCCACGTGTAGACTCCCCCACATAGGACGGAAGGAGACACCTGTCCACGTGTAGACTCCCCACACAGGACGGAAGGAGACACCTGTCCACGTGTAGACTCCCCCACACAGGACGGAAGTATACACTGTCCCCGTGTAGACTCCCCCACACAGGACGGAAGGAGTCACCTGTCCACGTGTAGACTCCCCCGCACAGGACGGAAGGAGACTCCTGTCCCCGTGTAGACCCCCCACACAGGACCAGGACGCAAGGAGACACTGTCCACGTGTAGACTCCCCCACACAGGAGGGAAGGAGTCACCTGTCCACGTGTAGACTCCCCCACACAGGAGGGAAGGAGTCTCCTGTCCACGTGTAGACTCCCCCACACAGGACGGAAGGAGTCTCCTGTCCACGTGTAGACTCCCCCACACAGGACGGAAGGAGACACCTGTCCACGTGTAGACTCCCCCACACAGGACGGAAGGAGACACCTGTCCATGTGTAGACTCTCCCACACAGGACGGAAGGAGTCTCCTGTCCACGTGTAGACTCCCCCACACAGGACGGAAGGAGACACCTGTCCACGTGTAGACTCCCCCACACAGGAGGGAAGGAGTCTCCTGTCCACGTGTAGACTCCCCCACACAGGACGGAAGGAGTCTCCTGTCCACGTGTAGACTCCCCCACACAGGACGGAAGGAGACACCTGTCCACGTGTAGACTCCCCCACACAGGACGGAAGGAGACACCTGTCCACGTGTAGACTCTCCCACACAGGACGGAAGGAGTCTCCTGTCCACGTGTAGACTCCCCCACACAGGACGGAAGGAGACACCTGTCCACGTGTAGACTCCCCCACACAGGACGGAAGGAGACACCTGTCCACGTGTAGACTCCCCCACACAGGAGGGAAGGAGTCACCTGTCCACGTGTAGACTCCCCCACACAGGACGGAAGGAGTCTCCTGTCCACGTGTAGACTCCCCCACACAGGACGGAAGGAGACACCTGTCCACGTGTAGACTCTCCCACACAGGACGGAAGGAGTCATCTGTCCACGCGTAGACTCCCCCACACAGAAGGGAAAGAGACACCTGTCCACGTGTAGACTCCCCCACACAGGACGGAAGGAGACACCTGTCCACGTGTAGACTTCCCCACACAGCACGGAAGGAGACAACTGTTCACGTGTAGACTCCCCCACACAGCACGGAAGGAGACACCTGTCCCCGTGTAGACTTCCCCACACAGGACGGAAGGAGTCATCTGTCCACGCGTAGACTCCCCCACACAGAAGGGAAAGAGACACCTGTCCACGTGTAGACTCCCCCACACAGGACGGAAGGAGACACCTGTCCACGTGTAGACTTCCCCACACAGCACGGAAGGAGACACCTGTCCCCGTGTAGACTTCCCCACACAGCACGGAAGGAGACAACTGTTCACGTGCAGGCTCCCCCACACAGCACGGAAGGAGCCGCGGCCACTCGACTTGAAGGGCACTCACTGTGTCCTTTGTTTGGCAGCTTGCTACACTCCTTCCCGGTACTTCCGGAACGTCTTTGTCTGAAGGTCTGCGCCCTTGAACCCGTCTCGTGGCGCCTCGCGGAAGTCATTAGAATAGCAGTCTGGGTTTCACTCAATCTCTCAGTCGTTTGCATTAATATCAATCCTTGTTCACGTGGCCGTGATAATCATGGTGATTAATTAGTGACGGCTTTTACTGGAAGTGCACAATATGTCTACACATGCAGTTCGACTTTCAAATGGGCCATTCAGTTTCTAGCACTGACTGTGGGGCTGAACATTTGCAAGAATCGGCGATCATTGAAGTTATTTTTAAAAGAAAAAAAGTGCCTAATGCGGGATTCGTTCCTGTATCGTGGGTGTCTAAAATCGACGGTGCATACCAATCTTCCATCAGCCTCCTTTTTGTCTTAAAGTTTGCAACCTTGGGAGATAACGCATATCAACAGTATGATCTCACATTTTCTCCTCCAAATATCTTTGTTACTTCTGAGATCCTAAAATTTTGAAATGCATGTTCAGAAAATTTCAAGATATTTTAATCCCAGTTCTTTCTTAGAGAGAGATATCCCAAAATTTGAGCGCTAGTTCAACAACTCTAAATTTTCCTAATGTGTGAGTACCTGTTAGCGGTTTAACATTTTAATCATAGATACATTTTTTTTATCCATCGGGTTGCGCAATAGCTCAATGGGTCACAGTGTTTCATACGTTTTGAGCATTTTCTTCTATCCCGGGAATCAAAATTGAGTTCAAACTCACAGGCATTCAAGTCTTTTTGCATACACACATCATCCTTGTTTTGAATTTTCTAAATTGTTGAATATCTCTAAAATCTTAAGAGAGAGAGAGAGAGAAAATTATGTTGTTCCGATTTTTCCCCTCGATGATGTGGAATATTATTTAGCTTCAAAATTCTCTATAAACCTCAACAACCTTCATGAAAGTATTTTACTTTGTTCTTGGAATCAACAAAGGTGTGATAACTTGACAATGTCAACACGGGCCTCACCTCACTAGTCCTCACTTTTCTATTTTAAAGAAAATAAGCTATTTACCACCAAAATAGTACAAATGTAAAATTGTACTGGGATAAGGTGAATATATAAAGAAAAAAAAAACATCTCCTTATTGTGCAACTGATGACGCAGGAAGCCATCACCATTTTTCAGTAGGTGTGAACTTGTTAGTTACGCTGTACAGGCAGAGTGTAAGAGCCACGGTGTTTCTTTCCACCATGGTTTGCCCACGCACGACGGAATCCGCCACGAGACAAAGGTAACAGATTTAGATTCAATTACCCAACGAGTTGAAAAGCAATTTACAGTTTTCTTTTCAAACAAACTTCGAGGTTTTTTGGCGACTTGAGTAGCGTCCCAGTGTAGTTTTTGTCAGCTCGGCCTATTGTCCAAGTTTGGTGTCTATTTCCATCCCTCACGTCTTCAATGAGTATCACACCTCAACGGAATAACACAATCTAAAATCTATGTTTCAATTCTACTGAGACCCTACAGAGGTTTCCCTTTTTATATAAAGGAAACATTCGTGATTTGAAGCTTCTATTTTTATACACAGACGGCACGCTATCACCTTATAATTAATTTTGCCTAACTGGCCTTGTACCTATTGTTTCAGGAAGAGCATTGCTCGATGCAAATACAGTTAAACCCGTCTATAGCGCCCCCTCTTGGGACTCACCAAAATAGGGTGCTATAGAGAGGGAGGCGCTATTTAGAGGGGGCACTATAGACAGGTTTAACTGTATTTATATGTAATTCTACTGTCCTAAAAGATTATGTCCATAGTTTACTTGAAAACCATTTCTAATATTTCACCCTTCATTGCAACATATATAAGCAGAATATTCTAATACAGTATTAGATCTCTAAAGAAACGGTTCACCGTTTCCACTGATGAGCCAAGTCCTCCCAATATATTTATCATCGCAGCAAGGATAGTATAAGTTTGTTTTACGTTTAAAAGAAACATTCGTGCTTCAATGCATCCATTTCTTATAAAAAATTCTGTACATATTTATTTGATTTATAGACTAAAGGCTGACAGACTCCATGTGTTATGTCTGAAAGGTGTATCAAATATTGTAAGAAATATATACCACACGACGGGTTATCCAGAAATTTTCCCTCTCTACCAGGAGCTTCCAGCATTCCCTACATCACAATCTCCATACTTTCCTTTTGGTTATAAAATTGCATAAACTTATATGCGTCTATTACAGAGAGGTATAAGACGTCGCAATTTTTTTCTTATTAATGCACAATGCACCACACTGATGAGGGCCAACAGCCCGAAACGAGTCCGTGGTTAGCTTTTCTTGTTTAATCAAGAATGGATATTTGGCCAATTCTGGAATAATTAAAAATCAACGAGAATAGTTGATATTTATTCCGTATGATGGCGCAAGCCATCAGCAACTTTCAGTTGCACGATAAGGAGATGCCTTTTTCATAATTATTTTTATTAATTGCATAAAGTAGCTTTCGGGTAAGCCCTTCTTCAGCAAACTTAGTCTACTTTACTAAAGTTTATTGAGGAAGAGCTTGTCCGAAAGCTACTTCATACAATTAATAAAAAGAGTTACGACATCTTATACCTTTTATGTAATTTATCGAAATCGGCAAACATGTGATGATGATTATACGCGTGTCTGTTTCTTTTGTAAATAAGACAACTCCCTACTGTCCCCTTACTACAATGACATTGTAACACCAGGCTGGTGCTTAATCTCCTCACTCATGTCTTCACATTTATTGATTGGCTTTCCTGAGAGAGTTTCTATTTTCCTGAGAGAGTTTCCATTTTCCTGAGCGGGTTTCCATTTTACCAGGTACAAGAAAAATAACATAATATTAAAAGCAATTATGATGCACTAGCGCGCCATATGTTAGCAAAATTCGAAACTATTTTAAAGGCGTAAGATTCTTTTTGAAAATAAACAATTTCTACTGCCCTTACTGCAATGGAAAAATTAATGGGAGGGCCTGGCTCTAATCAGTGGTGAACCCTCCCAGCGGTTTCGCCAGTTTAATCTACCAATTAAATTTTCCATTGCAGTAAAGACAGTAGAAATTGTTTATTTTCAAAAAGAATCTTACGCCTTTAAAATGGTTTCGAATTTTAAAATCAATTATCTTACACAATAGTTGATCTATTTATTTTCTTGAAGAATGCAATCTGGTCCAGAGGTCTGTTCGATCCAAATAAATTGTTATCTTCACGTTTGTTTTCCCTCATTTTTCGACGTAACACTTAGGTCTAGATGCTTGGTAGATGAAGGAAGACAAACTGAAGATTGCCAGCAAATCTTGAGTCCATGAGTGCTGTGAACTTACACGACTGACTCCAGTATTCCACCCCTGTGTCAAGACTTCCCTCCAAGACACGATGTCCCTATAAATGACAAATAGACAAAGCGGCTCTTCACCCGCAAAAAAAAAGAACGCTAAGCTTTCAAACCACTTTCAAGACGCTGAGAGAAACGCTGCCGATATACGCAAGGTCAGTAACAGCAAAATCTGCAAGTTGTGGGTCAGAGCTTCCATAGGAGAATCTCTGTAACAGAATATTCCTTATATATTTCACCCATAGAATATAAATATATATATATATATCCACTCATGGACAAAACTTAAGGAAGTTGTACCTTTTAGAATATATATCGGGATTCAGACAATAACTCTGAAAGATATTACAGTGACCTTTATTGAAGATACACGAGATAACCAAGTGTGTAAACACTCATGAACAAAACTTGAGGAAGTTGTACCTTTTAGCATGTATATCGGGATTGAGACAATAAATCTGAAAGATATTACAGTGGCCTTTATCGAAGACATACGAGATAACCAATATACACTCATGGACAAAACTTATGGAATTTGAACCTTTTAGCATATATATTGGGATTGAGACAATAAATCTGAAAGATATTACAGTGACCTTTATTGAAGACACACGAGATAATCAAGTGTGTATACACTCATGGACAAAACTTATGGAATTTGAACCTTTTAGCATGTATATAGGGATTGAGATAATAACTCTGAAAGATATTACAGTGACCTTTATTGAAGACACACGAGATAACCAAGTGTGTATACACTCATGGACAAAACTTAAGGAAGTTGTACCTTTTAGCATGAATATCGGGATTGAGACAATAACTCTGAAAGATATTACAGTGACCTTTATTGAAGACACACGAGAGAACTAATATACACTCATGGACAAAACTTAAGGAAGTTGTACCTTTTAGCATATATATTGGGATTGAGACAATAACTCTGAAAGATATTACAGTGACCTTTATTGAATACATACGAGATAACCAATATACACTCATGGACAAAACTTAAGGAATTTGAACCTTTTAGCATGTATATCGGGATTGAGATAATAACTCTGAAATATATTAGTGACCTTTAATTGAAGACACGCGAGATAACCAAGTGTGAACAACCTTTACCTTTCAAAAAAATAGGTGAAAGGCGATTTCAAATATTTTCCACTTTCCAAAGTTTTATCTATGAGTGTACGTATATGTTTTGTCACTCACCAAATTTATCTACTTACGCTTCTCTTTTATTTTATAAAAATATGGTTGGATTGTTTTTTTTTTTTTGATCAAAATACATTTCTTTGTCTCAAGTTTGTCTTCCTCCAGTTGTCTACGTGGTAATTGAATGTTTTATTCTGTGTGTGTGAGAGAGAGAAAGTTACATATTTATATCCATTTTGAAATTAGAGCAATCCATAGATAAATCTTTAATTAAAAAGGCATATATTGGATCAAAATATCATTTATTTTACCAATATTTCAGTTGGCTGAACGCCAACCTTTATCAAGGTGTTATAACACCTTATTTAACCTAAATTAAATATAAATCCATGTTATATATATAGAGAGATTTTATATATACAGTCGAAATTCGATAATTTGAAACTCAAGGGACCAGAGAAAATTTTCAATTTATCAAGAGTTCTAAATAACAGGAGTTTAAACAACCAAGAGGGAGGGAAATATCACACACACACACACAAAAACCTTCATTAAGACACACAGGTCTTACAGATGATTCTCCTTAGGGTTACAAGACGGAGAAACCCATGAAAGTGGGAAATATACAAAGGGGTAAAAATGGAGAAAGATTATATTCACATGGGGAGGGAAATATCAAGTAAACAAGAGTTTGATCAAAAATATTCGTGATTTATTATTTTAAACATTTATACAGTTATTTACAAATGTTCATTTGTGGCTAATAATATTCCTTCAACTTCAAATTACCGTGGGGACCACAATTAATATTGATTTTATTCAACTTATCGAGTATTTTTCAAGGGACCGGGAAAACATTTCAAATTATCGAGAGATTCAAATTAACGAGTTTCAAATTATCGAGAGTGGACTGTATACACGTTTCTTTTATATCAATTCTATAAGGCAATATACAATCTATAACCATCTATACATAAGAAGTGAAATCACCAATGTTTCACACATAAAACTACTGTCCTTATAACATCCTCGTGTTTGTTGGTTGACTTTAATCAGCAAGAAGTATTTGAAAGTTTAAAAAGAAAGTCTTTATTTCTTCTGGCTAACATCAGACATAATATCAATTATATCAGACATAAGTTTACATGTGATATATATTACAATAAGTCAAAAGTCAACTGCACAGAGTATCATCAGTGATAATAATGTGCTCACTAATAATTTACTATACGTATAGGAATGCCAGCTGCCGTTACCACTTACTGCGGTGAAAAAGTGGATCGTAACGCCAAGTTGCGGCTTTGCAGGGTAATGTACCTTGATTTCCTCCTTCTTGGTGTCTTACATGTTCCACGAGCAGGTTTCCATAATAAAGGAGAATTTTAAATTAAATTATGGAATTATAGACCTTTAAATGTATCTATATTTGTTTATATTCGATAATAAAAAGGCATATATTTGATTAAATAAAAGATTTATTTGCCAATATTTTATTCAATTCAATATATGCCTTTTTATTATCGAATGATATAAATATGGATTGATCTGGAGAGCTAGGCCAACGGAAAGAACAAATGTCAGTATTTGATGCTGATGCTTTGGCAAAATACAAGATAATCAAACAAAAAAATAAGAAAAGATCAAATATGTGAAATAAACTCTGAGAGAAAACTGACAAAAACTATAACAAGACTTAGAACAAAACACTATAAAGGAATGGCAATACATTCAGATGGCACAATAACTTATAGAGCATGCAACAACTGTCCTGGTATGAAACTAACACCTACCCACATATTCTCATGCCCAGCAATGGCCGCAGCCTTGCAGAAAATTGACTTAGACCTAGAGCAGCAGCTTTACACACCCAAGATAGTGGATATTGCTGCTGCTGTGATAGAGATGCATGGAGACATCTGTGGCTCTTTTTTGGACACGACAACAACAACAACATGGATTGCTCTATTTTCAGAACGATTTATTCATATTTTTTGTCGTCCCTGTAGTTGGTGACCCCAGTCTTCACGTCCGTGGCTCTTGTCTCAGTTGTTCTGTCCTCACACCTAACTACAAAGTGGTGTGAAGTTCCAGTGGTGTTAAATATACAGAATAATAACAAATACATAATACTCTCCTTTTATTTCTCCTGACGAAGACAAAATAATTTTGTTGAAACGTTGAGAAAATAAAAATAAAACTGGCCGAATTGTCTATTTTTTGAAGAAACATAATACTCTGTCGTAATATAATACATAACTAATCAAAAGTTGAATTTGTAGACAAAAAGGGCGTATAAATAATGATGCAGAAATACAGCATATAACACACAATAGGGTAATTACATATATATACTGTACAATGTCTTCATTGGTGGTGCCCACCGCGGGAAAGACTCCGCCACCGATGGACCGCCAGAGTTCTTTCCCACAGAGTGGGCAGGTCGATGTGATGGCTGGTGTTGTCCACCTCAAGACTAAGATGGTACTTGTAGATGACAGCCTTCGCCATAATTGTCATTGCCTTGGGATGGAGGCTGACGCCGAACAGCCAGGCCTGCAGATCCAGAGGCACTTCGCAGGAGGCAAACACCTCCCGGAGAAGGAGTCGCACGGCTAGGCGCAACTCCAATAGCTCTAGAAAGTATAAAACAAAAACGTTAGCGATGTGTTTCTTTATTGTTGTGGCGAGCTTTCGGACCGATTGATTGTCGCCGTGGTTCTGGGCTGCTCAGTGGAAGCCCAGTCTCCAGGGGCAAATTGAGAGACCATCCCGTTTACATCAGGTCCACTCTGATCGGTATGTTGTTTAATTACTTTAGTCTACACTAAAGAAATCTTTGATTTCCAGACTTAAGTCTGGTCATCTACGGACAATGACTTTCCAGAATGGTTGCAGGATTTTCCCACTATGTACTAAGTGGAATTCTCAACCTGCAACCTCAAGACATATTATTGACTGTATTGACTCATCCATTGATGAGCTCTACTCTTCCCCGGCAGACACCATCAAAAATCTCGAGCTTTACAAGCTTGATACCTTAGTGTGATTGTGTGGAGATAAGAAAGAAGAAGAAGAGTCTACATTCTACCCTCATTCCTAGATGTTTCCTCCACACAGGAGGAACACGATGTATGTATTCGACCTTGATGGAAAGGTATATCGCAGCTGTCAACAAATGCCCATATTTAAACACCAGGATCCATTAATATGATGCATTAGCGCGCCATCTATCATAATAAATTTAAACTATTTTTGACGGACGTTTCTTTTTGAAATAAACAATTGTATACTGCCCTTACTGCAATGGTAAAATAATGGGAGGGCCTGGCTCGTCAGTGGTGAACCCTCCCAGCGATAGATGACGTCTAGCTTTGACATCTATAAAGTTGTCCCAAAAGTTCGTGTTTTTCTTAAAACATTGTTTTTCTTATCGGCTAATATATATACATAATAATACATAATACAATTACTTTATACATAATACAAATACATTATACATAAGGGTGAATAATATTGGTATTTCAATTTTTATGGAAGTGTTTACGAACTTTTGGGACAACCTTGTATTTTGACGGGAGAGGCGACCTTTGTAAGTCAATATTCTCCTGACAAAATTTCCCTCTATATATTTATGTATTGAGTTGCACAAGCAGTTGAGGTGGGAGATGGACCCACACAGGAACCCGTGAGTAGGTCAGAGAGGAGAGAGAAAGTCCGAGGTCCACCAAAGGAACAACTGAGTGGACATTGCCTCGGACAGATCTGCCTCCAGATCACCAATCCTGGAGATACTCCTCCCTCAAGCTGGACGGGACAGAGTGACCCCTGAGTTCCCAGAATCTAACGGCCAATATGTAACAGGAAAAGCCAAGATGGCTGATAAGGCCTAATCTTACTAAACAACTTTATACCCCATCATATGTTACGATATTAGTAAAATATTTATTTTTTGGGAATAATTCTTACTAAGTGCAGTCGTTTGGTAAAAAAATGAAAATATTTATTATTAAATAGTTCATTTTTAAATCTTGAGTAAAAACATAAAATATGTTACAGTTAATATATTTATTAAATAATTTTATTCGCGATCAAACGTTGTGGCCCACTGTATGTATTACATCCCAAACATGATGTGACACCAGCCATCTCTGTCTTGAGCTCTATGTACCATCTCGGCGACTGTCAAGCCAGTGAGTTCCTTTAATTGGTCCACGAAGCGTGTCGGCAGGCATTCAGGTATGTGTCGCCCAGACGTCTTTCCGATCAGTATGGTGTACTCTATCCCCCTGTGTCGTGCGATGTGACCGAAGAATCTCAAACAATTCCGTTGTATAGAAGTCAGTCATCTTCCTAAATCGATAGTTGTGATAGTATCGATAATTCGACATTCATACAATGGGCGGGAAAAGGAATTCTATGGTGGGGTCCACAGACCAGCTGGGACTTAGCTGGGGTGGTCTACTCACGTCTCGGGAGAACCTTCACCCCTTGGGTGGTCCTACCAGGATCCCAGGATCCAGACTTTCTTCGTCTCCTCTACACCAGGAACACCCCTCGCCACGTTGAGGCGCCCAACTCGAATTTCAGGGGGGCACATTCAATATAGAATTTGTTAAGTTAATTCTATATTCTGAATATATAGCTATCCATAATAAAAATATTTAAAAATAAGGCTTATTTGGGATTTAATAAGTTTTATTTATCTAATATTTCGATGGACAAATCATCCATCTTTTATTTTTGCTGTGTGCTTCCTAACAAAATCTTCGTAAAAGATGGACGATTGGTCCATCGAAATATTGGATTAATAAAACTTATTAAATCCAAAATAAGCTTTATTTTTAAATAATTCGGTATTATTTGAATGATGGTATAAAGTACAATTATATTTACAAATGTCGTAACACATAGAGATTAGGCTAATGGTGTCGCAGTACAGCGATGACATCTGCATATGTCAACACAAATTGATGGATCGTTACTTCAACATCTCCACAATGGCCCCCAGATGGATCAGAATACAAATTCTATTGACACAGGAGAGTGTCTGCACCATCGGACAATTCTTAGAAGATACTAAGGATTGATGTGTGGGCTTTTTCTTTTATCGACAATTTATAAAGGATTTTATGTTAATATTGCCAGAGGTAATATTACGGGTTACCACACAAAAATGGAATATACTAGGACCTAAAGTAAATGTAACTTAATACACAGCGTACACTCAAGAGTACAACACCAACAACAAGAAGGAAGTAAATAAAACTCGCGATTGGTAAAATAAAACAGTACTTATCTTTATTGTAGCGTTGGTAGGGATCGGACTCGGGTCACACCGGGATGCGAAGAGATCCCCAGACACGGAAAAATCACGTAGAAAAACACTTTAAGCGTCGCCACACCAATTCTCCACGCTCTGGGCCCCTCGCATTCTCTTAGTCCCCTCTTATATACAGACATGGCCACATTCGTCCAATGACGTGAGAGATTGGTTCACTAACAAACGAAGACAACATTCTTCCCGCTAAAAACTGATCAGAAAAAACTGAAAATGTTTGTCAATATAATTTGACAATGTGGATGATCGGTGTGGGCATTGTGGAAATGAAGTTATTCTTGCCAGATATGCGTGCGTCAACGCAACATTAAAAAAAGTTCAATATGATAAATCAAGACTATTCAATAAATATTGTGAAAGGAAATATTTAATTGAATACTTAATAGATAAAAATATACTTTTTAATATATTGACAAATGTTACTATTACGGGTTATCACACAAAAAGCAATAAACTAGGGCCTACATTAAGAGTAACTTAATACACAGCGTACACTCAAGAGTACAATACCAACCACAAAAAGGGGTAAAAAAACACGATTTGTTAAATAAAATAAAAACAGTGCTTATCTTTTATTTGCAGCGTTGATAAGGAGCGGGTTACACAGGTATGCGAGGAGATCACCAGACAAACACACAGAGAACGACGTCTCCACTCGATAACCACTCCACGACTCCTCGCATCCCGTTTCAACCCTCTTTTATATACAAACATGGCCACATTTGTCCAATGACGTGGGAGATCAGTTCACTTAACAAATAAACAAGATTCTTCCCACATAACTGAGAAGATTAAAACTGCTATGTTTGTCAAATAATTTGACAATAAAAGCTCTTCAATAAAAAATGCACTAAAAGAAGAACATAAATATTTTAGCTCCGGACGATCAACGTATATTGGGTGTAGAGGTGAAATATTCAGTTAAACATAAGAACTTGATAATCGGCTGCTTTATATTGAATCACATTAAGTTTGAAATCCTTATCTTATCAGTAGCAATGAAAACTCATTATCATCGTTTTCTTTAATACAATATGTAAATAAATTATTTATTGTTATGTAATTAGAATATTTTTATATATTTAATAATAAATTAAATTTATATAAATATATATATATAAATATATGCAGTCTACCAAAATTCGAAACTATTATAGACGCGTATGATTCTTTATTTTTGAATAAACAATTCTACTGTCCTTACTGCAATATGGAAAAGTTAATGGGAGGGCCTGGCTCATCAGTGGTGAACCCTCCTAGCGGTTGCATATGGTAGATTAAACTGGCGAAACAACTGGGAGGGTTCACCACCGATGAGCCAGGCCTTCCCATTAATGTTTCCATTACAGTAAGGACAGTAGAAATTGCTTATTTTTAAAAAGAATCATACGTGTCTATAATAGTTTCGATTTTTGATTACAGATGGCGCGCTAAGGCATCATAACAGTCTGTACATATATTTTAAAATATTGTTGTTATATTTAGAATATCCTCTATATTTTAAACTGCATTTTCAAATACACCTGCTTATTGAATTGATGATTTCTCATTAGTAGTTTTAATATAAAATAGTCAAAATTTCCTTCAAATCTTCCTTATATATAAAACAATGTAAAAATTAATTTCAAAATATAAAATTTTCATAAATAAAGAGAGAAAGCGGAAAAAAACTTCTGCCTTAGTTTTTATTATTATATTTTTTAAATTGTAAAATCATTATCATAGCTCTGTGTCTTTTCTCTTTTTCCATAAACTTTTATTTTTGTCTTTTCTGTTTATATCCAGCATATGACTGCCGAATTTCCGCACTGGATGTTATCCCAATAACTTTAAATTATTAAAAATAAAAACAAAAAATTTACAATACTAATATCTAAACGAAAAATCGAACTTAATTGTGTGATATTATAATTTTATAATATTGAAATATTATATAATATTCTAACAAAGTATTTATTATTTTATTAGCAGAGTATTATTGTTTATTCACTACGGCATTTATTTAAGTTGTTAACGTGATAATCCTGTTGAAGGACTGACAAGTCCGAAAGCTTGAAAATAAAAAAGTTGAACAAGAAACTTAACCCTGGAAGCTTTATTTATTTTATAATATTATTTTTTATGTTTATATTTTGCTATACTCTGTACACTTCCCTCTTTTGCTTATCTTTTGTTTATCCTTCATAGTTTGTTCTTGCCTGAAATAAATTGTTGTCTCATCCTGAAGTTGCTTTTCCCTAATTTTCCACGTGGCAATATATATATATATATATATAGTTAAACCTGTCTATAGCGTCCCTGCTTGGGACTCACCAAAATAGAGTGCTATAGAGAGGGGGTGCTATAGACAGGTCACTTTTAATGTAAATCGCATCGTACTACGTATTTAAAATCTGGCGCTATTTAGAGGGGGCACTATAGACAGGTTTAACTATATATATTTGATAAATTCGACCGATTCCATAATCCTTCTCGTAGGATGTTATGGAATCGAAGCTGTCCCTGTATTGATGAGGTCCATAGCCTGAAACTATGGTATACATGTTGTTGTCTTTTGTCTGACTTTTCCAAAACTGGTGTCGTGGCTTATTTCTTATCATCACTAGTGAAGTGTAACTCCGCCTTTGCCGGTCCCAAGCCCGGATGGGAAAGGAGGAGGGGGAGCAGTAACAAGCTAACTAAAAAACCTGGGCTCAGCTGGCCCGGCTGATAGTACCCTGTAAGGACTCCAGGGATACAGTATGAGCAGCGTTTTTACTCCATGTTAGGAGCGGCTGCACATGGCGTCTGTTCCTCATGTCAGAGATGGCCATTTCTTTTGGAGCTAAGTCGGCCTGTCACTGAGTAGTGCTCCCAGTCTTAATGACAAAGGCAGACACATTCTACTTCACCCAGTGTGGAGAAAAGAAAGAAGAAGACTAGTAAAGTTTTTTACTATAGGTATAAACATAATACATTACCCTAATGCAGAATTAAATTGTAGATATTTCAAATTATATAGCGACAAATATATTTTAAGAAACTGCTAATTTATTATGTTAATTGTAGATTTATTGACAGACATTCATTTCTTTTGTTTCAAAGTTCTCTGTTCTCTTTTCTCTCTTTCTCCTTGTTAATATCATATGAATATTCTATTCACGACCTAAAATTATTGTAAATATATATGTATAGATAATTGTAAAGGCATATATGTATGACAGCGTAAGTGTCCCTAGGAGGACATAGTGCTTTAAATTGAAATAAATAAATTTTGGTACAGTTAAACCTGTCTATAGCGCCCCCTCTTGGGACTCACCAAAATAGGGTGCTATAGAGAGGGGGTGCTATAGACAGGTCACTTTTAATGTAAAATGTTTGCATTTTAATGTTTTAAATCGGGCGCTATAGAGAGGAAGGTGCTATTTAGAGGGGGCGCTATAGACAGGTCACTTTTAATGTAAAATGTTTGCATTTTAATGTTTAAAATCGGGCGCTATAGAGAGGAAGGTGCTATTTAGAGGGGGCGCTATAGACAGGTCACTTTTAATGTAAAATGTTTACATTTTAATGTTTAAAATCGGGCGCTATAGAGAGGAAGGCGCTATTTAGAGGGGGCGCTATAGACAGGTCACTTTTAATGTAAAATGTTTACATTTTAATGTTTAAAATCGGGCGCTATAGAGAGGAAGGCGCTATTTAGAGGGTGGCTATAGACAGGTTTAACTGTATATATATATCACCTGGTTTAGCTCGTGTTCTGCTGGAGTTCGCCGAAAGAATTTAGTTTTTCGCATCAAAATGATGTAGAATTATTAACGTAATTATTTTCTGACTAAAAAATAAGTAAAATAATCCAGTATTGGGTTAATTTGAATTTCCCCTTATTGTGGCCAAAAAGTGGCTTAAAGTATTGTGGCTTAAAGTGTGACAAATACTCTCCTTCAACATTTAGCTCTGTAGCCTGTTAAAAATTTCAGCCAAGTTGGTCAAATATTGAGAAATATAGGGCACAAATAATATAATTTACATACGTTGGCACTTTATGTAATGTATACAGATATATGCAAATAAAGGCGGAGGGGAAAACCTTCATACATAGAGTGGTTAGGTAAAAAATAATGGAACATAAAAATCTTTATAAAAACATTATCGCCTTAATTCACTATAAATTCGTAATTTAGAATTATCACTCGCGCGGTGTTTTAGCCATATTGTATTTGCAGCGCAGATAAAGAAGAAAAACGAAAAAGATAAAAAAAAACGACGCTGCAAAATATATCGCTCCAATGTAAATCTAATAATGGTAGATTTTATAAAAAAGTTTCCTTAAAATATTTTAAAATCTACATTATATATACATATATTTTTAATTTTTAATTAAAAAGGAATATATAGGATCAAAATATCATTTATTTTACCAATATTTCAGTTGGCTGAACGTCAACCTTTTTCAAGGTGTTAAAACATATTGATGTGTATGAAAAAAGGCATCTCCTTATCGTGCAACTGAAAGTTGCTGATGGCTTGCGCCATCTATCAGAATAAATACCAACTATTCTCGTTGATTTTCAATTATTCCAGAATTGGCCAAATACCCATTCTTGATTAATCAAGAAAAGCTAACCACGGACGCGTTTCGGGCTGTTGGCCCTCATCAGCGTGGTGCAAGCTGTACCTCAACGACCAAAAAATTGGTCATTAAGGCATCCTGAAAAATCATGAAACGGGTAGTTGAGGCCAGAATTGCGTGAGAACGCTACACAATGTGAAAAAATAGTACAAATGTGATATTGTACTGGGATAAGGTGCATAAATTAAGAAAAAGGCATTTCGTTATCGTGCAACTGAAAGCTTTTCTTGATTAATCAAGAATGGGTATTTGGCCAATTCTGGAATAATTAAAAATCAACGAGAATAGTTGATATTTATTCCGATAGATGGCGCAAGCCATCAGCAACTTTCAGTTGCACGATAAGGAGATGCCTTTTTCTTAATTTATGCACCTTATCCCAGTACAATATTACATTTGTACTATTTTTTCATATTAATGTATGTCAACAACAAACTCAGCGCCACATAACGTCAATATAATTAAGTTTAAAAAATATTTTTGCTTATCTTTTTAATTGTTCTACATATTTTCTACTTGTGCTCACGCACGATGACAATGTTATCAGTTTCTACATTCCTACTCTCGAAATGACAACATATTGTTTGTCGAAATAAGTTTTTTAAATTAAAGTTATACAACTTTTTTTACTAAGCCTTTTACTCAAAAACTTAGACGACACATTTTGCTTGATACCTACATTTTCATTGGGATTTAGAAAGTATGCAAATATTTGGGCTTCTATATGTGGAATTTAAGAGTATTGTTGAAATTGACAATTAAAGATATTTCTACAATATTTGATATGCAGATATTTGCATAGTTTTAGTATTGTCTATGTTAATTGACATATCTACCTATATAGCGCGGCTTTGTTGTATTGTTAGTTGGCTAGCGGTTATTGGATAGGACAGGCCGGCGTGAGCTGCTGATGTACATATAATTTGATCTCTTTGTCCTTCTTTTATTGTTTCATATCTTTATGTAATAAAGGTTCTTTCTCTTCTAAGAATCTATAATTTTTCCCCAACAAGTATAATATAATTGGTTTTCAAGATTTGTGAGGATAGATATCCTGTAAGATCCTTAGATTTCTCAAGGTTCACGAGACAAGCGAATCCTTCCAAGTAGAAGACCTGGTTCACTCAGCCAAGGAATATCAGCACGATATTTTAAAACCAAATAAATCGTCAAATTTAACATTTATATTAAGACATAGAGAATGTTCAAACTTTACACAAATAAATTTACTGACAATGCGTTTCTTTTAAATATCATCAAATATTATCTCTACAGACCTTACTGCAATGATATGAGTTATTGAATGAGAGGGCTTGGCTCATCAGTAGTGAACCCTCTCAGCTGTTTCGCCAAATTAATCTCTAGACCGTTTGTACTATTGTATTGGATTGGTTTGGAATATACCCTGTATTTTCTATGGAAGGTAGCTTAGGGGTCTGCAGAGACAATATTTGATGATATTTAAAAGAAACTCATTGCCAGTAAATTTATTTGTGTAAAGTTTGAACGATAGATGGCAATTAAATTTAATTTACTAATAGAGAATGTTGATAGAATCAACGGTCAAATCCCGCTTAACAAACCCTGTTAGGAAGTCTTGATATGTTTGAAATGAAAGTAGTTATCCTCATAATTAGAAATTTAAGCAAAAACTTGAGCAAATAACTCTATCACAATTTACAAGATCAACTCACAATTTGATAAAGCCAGCATTGATAGACATAGCAATTCTCTATTCATGATTCAAGATAAAATTGTTAAAAGCGTTTAAAATATACAAATATTTTCTCTAACAATGAATTTCTTTTCATTTTAAATTTCAAGCTTTCAATCTTTCAAGCATTCGTTTGAAAGCTAGAAATTTAAAATAAAAAGAAATTCATGTGAGAAAATATATTTTAGATATCACTGTAATATTGAAACAGATTTTTTATTAAAACATTAATTTACTCTGTTGTGATCTTTGTATATCTCTTATGCAAATAAAGAAGGTTGATCTTATTGGTCAATCATCCTGACTTTAATCAGAACTATCTCCGTAATTGGAATGACTTTAATCAGAACTATCTCCGTATTTGGAATGACTTTAATCAGAACTATCTCCGTAATTGGAATGACTTTAATCAGAACTATCTCCGTATTTGGAATGACTTTAATCAGAACTATCTCCGTAATTGGAATGACTTTAATCAGAACTATCTCCGTAATTGGAATGACTTTAATCAGAACTATCTCCGTAATTGGAATGACTTTAATCAGAACTATCTCCGTATTTGGAATGACTTTAATCAGAACTATCTCCGTAATTGGAATGACTTTAATCAGAACTATCTCCGTATTTGGAATGACTTTAATCAGAACTATCTCCGTAATTGGAATGACTTTAATCAGAACTATCTCCGTAATTGGAATGACTTTAATCAGAACTATCTCCGTATTTGGAATGACTTTAATCAGAACTATCTCCGTAATTGGAATGACTTTAATCAGAACTATCTCCGTAATTGGAATGACTTTAATCAGAACTATCTCCGTAATTGGAATGACTTTAATCAGAACTATCTCCGTAATTGGAATGACTTTAATCAGAACTATCTCCGTAATTGGATTGACTTTAATCAGAACTAAATTCACTCTAAAGTTATTAACACTATTGGGATTTAGAGATAGATTCTTGTGTACAAATGAAGCAGCGTTGAAGATTTCGCTGAAATATCGCCAACGAAATGGAAAAAGAGAATAGGAATTATGTTCAGGTATCCTTTTAAGAGAGTGACTCGATATTTTTTAATATTAAGTTCTTACGATGCACTAGATCTCTATCCGTTATAAGAAATTTGAAATATTTTTGACGTGTAAAACATTGCTAGACAACTCTCTATTCACAGATTCAAGATAGAAGAATTGTGAAAAGCGTTTAAAATCTACAAATATTTTCTCACAATGAATTTCTATTTATTTTAAATTGCAAGCTTTCACAAACACACAAAAATTAGCAATTTAAAATTAAAATAAAATCATTGTTAGAAAATATTTGTAGATTTTCTACTGCCCTTACTGCAAAGATATATAATGGGAGAGGGCTTGATGCCATTATCATTGACGTAAGGACAGTAGAAATTGTTTAATTTTTTGAAATAAATATATGTGTCAAAATAGTATACATTTCTTATTTAAGTTTTTTAGTGTCAATTGTGTTGATATATATATATAAATATATTTTTTATCTTTTCATCTAACTAACTTGCATACTAATTCTGTACATATTTAAATATCTTTCTTTCTTTTCTTTCAATTTTTTTTTGTTTATGTTTAAAGTGAAAGTGTCCCTAGGGGGACATAGCGCTCTAAGTCGAAATAAAGAAATTTAAGTTTTTTAGTGGAGAAACTTTTCTGAAGTATTCTAGAGCTAAAGAACAATGCTCGATTTAATAGCTGTCATGATAATATGATAGAAAAACTTGCCTTTAGAATTCCATGTGCAGCGGGCATCTATGTAGTTACTGGAAGTAGAGTTAGATCATTTTGTCGTTCTCCTGTGCAAATTCCACAATAATACCGTGTCTGGAGATATAGTGTGAGTCATAGCGAGAATTTGTGTAGATTTTGGGAAGGTGTGGAATAAAGAGAGAAAAGTTGGGTTATATTACACTACTATTTATTTGAACAACACCATTGGGTTGTAAAATATATTTACATATAATATAGAGAAGGTATATACAGCTGTTTGGTAGAGTTATTGTCTATGGAACTACTGCTGATCAACTTTGGTGACTCTCTCACGGAATGTTACAAACTTTACAACAATTTACTAAATAAACTACAAAATATCACAAAAATTGTTTACAACTTATTTCTATAGCTGCCTTGATTTGTCGAAATCAACTTTTAAACTTTTTATATAAATTTGCTATATATATATTACATGACTATTTAAAAATAAACCTTATAAAATAGTATAAAAAGTTTTGGTTATATTTAAAAAATTCGATATATATAAAAATTTGAACTTAGAAATTAAAAAAGGGGAATAAACGTTATATAGTATAGAGAGATAGAGAGAGGGGGACTGAGGTAACAACATACATAATTAGGACGCCCAGGGCGATCCTTCGTTGTGGGAGGACAGACAATAAATACAAGAACTTGGGGAGAACACTCACTAGTAGCCTCCGCCGTGGTGGCCCTCGGAGTGGTGGTGGGAGGAGTGGACGTGCATGGGATGGTGATGGTTGGAGTGGGACTCCAGCAGGAATGGCAGTGGCAGAGGGATGGGCAGGAACAGATGCTTCTTCCTGAAGAGGAAGGCGAGGATGGGCCAGATGCGTCTGCTGCCCCCACACAGGCCGAAGTCGGCGACCGCCAGAAGCACGAGAACGAAGAGGACCTTGCTGGAGAGCTGAGCTGGAGCCATGGCGAGTGTGGTGTGAGCTGTCCTGCCCCACCGGCCGTTATATACCCCCAGCTGTTAGCGTGTGCAAGGAAACCACTCCCACTTGTTTTTTCCTCTTCGCTCCACCGACTTTCCAACCCCCTCCCCCCCCCTTCAATTGGGACTAAAAATAGCCCTAGATTCGGGGTAGATTAACCGACCCGCCCCATTCCTTCCTATAAACTTCCTGAACTCGCCAAACCCCTTAATGAGAGATATTGCCCACGTATTCAAGGCCAGCGTAAACCGGTTTAACAGAACCTGTTCCACAATGAGGGCAATACTTATCTTTGTAGGTCATCGCCATAATTCAGTTTAGAAAAAATAACAAAAATAAATAATTTAAAATTATTTTGCTCTTTGATGACCTGAGTGTTTTCTGTTTGTAATCACCTAAGTGCAGAACAGGAATACGACATGGATACTGTGGAGCTAATCTCTTCCTAACACTTGTGGACAATAACCGCTGAGTCGCCAAGGAACTTGAAGTCCAAACCTCTCGGACATTTTGTCGCATAACCCGTCGTCAATATTTGAATCAAATTTATGTTCACTAGGATTTCCTGAACAATTTCATGACATCGATGTTTCATCGAACTGTCTAACAAGGTAGTCGTCAAATCGGTTTCTTCTCAAGTCTTCATTAGCATGGCTCCTGCGCAAGGATGACACGCAAATGGTGTAGAGCGCGTTCTCTCTAAATATCTTCATTCATTCTCTGTTTATTTATTCGATTTTGTATATAAAACATTTAACCTTATATGAACGATGAAATAAAGTAGTTTCAATCTCTCAAGTCTTCAGGCAACTTTTCCAGAGGCCGTTCAATTCAGCCGGTTCTTAGTCTTTGTTTCAGAAGTCCGAATGCCATCCATAGCAGCGGTATGTCAGGGATCATATGGAATTACAGAAATCCACATTTCTGTTTGTTCACAATCCGTGTGATTCAGGGTGGACCTCGAGGTATTGGGACTTTGAGCCACATTGTCTTCACATGTGTAGACGTCTGGCGTATTTGAAATATAAAGTGGACAAAATATACTCACCATGATATTATCATGGCCTGAACCAATAGTAATTGTATATATAGATGGCTCCGTATGGTTAATTTATGACTAACTCACCTCGTATTTATTGTCTACGCTAAAGCATTGTTCGATGCAAATATCTATATATGTAATTCTGTTGTCCTAAAAGAGAGATTATATACATAGTTTATTTATGAATACCATAGCCAATATTCCATCCTACATTGTATACATAAGCAGAATCGTTCAATACAGTATTAGAGCTCTAAGAATCGGTATGGTGGATTGAATTGGAGCTACTGGGAGCCATCATGAGCCTCTCGCTGTTTTTCATCGCAGTAAGGACAGTGGAAAGTTTGCTTTATTGGAAAACAAGAAATTCTATTTGTTTGTCTTATATTTATATGGCACGTTGTCTTATGATGAATAGTTATTGTGACAATACAAATGTTCATAGAGAGAAATTTCAATTCTTATTCACTTTTTAGCTATCGCTGTTGGCTGTTGTATAGGATCCCGGAATCGATAACAATGGATATAATTTAACAATGGAACAAGATATCCAGGGTTAAGATTCTTCCAGAAATTTTTATTTATCTAGATTTCAGAATAACATGCCCTTCAATAGGAGCACATAGAAGTATAACTTCCAGCTAACTATAAGTCGGCGTGTATAATTAGCTGGAAGTTATGCTTATACGAGGTAGGTGCCCCTGTTGCATGTTATCCTGAAGGCTAGAGAAACATAAATGGTGCAAGAAACTTGACCCTGTATTACTTGTTGTTAAATGATAAGTGAGGGGATGAATAACGGAGACAGTTGTGGTTTTCTCTCGCGGGGACAGATTCAATAAGTCCCGGCAGGAGTGTCGCGTGTTGAAACCCGCCTATTACGGCCTGGACGATCCTTCGTAGGAATTCTTTTGTTCCTTCTTTTTATATGGCACGGGGGCATTGTAGTTTCAATAATCCACCTCCACGGTGGTTGGTTCATCTTTTGTCTTGTGGCGCCATTCACGAGTTGTGGGGGAGGGAACTTCTCCACCGCGATGCTCAGTCATTTCGGACATCGCACTGAGAACAGCTGCGTTCATATATACACTCATGCATAGACTTAAGGAAGTTGTACCTTTCAGCATGTATTTCGGGGATAATAACTCTGAAATATATTACAGTGACCTTTATTGAAGACACACGAAATAACCAAGTGTGAACAAAATTGCATCTGTGTCCTTGAAAAAAAAAAAAAAAAGGAAAACAGACGACCGGCATTATTAAAGACTTTCCATTTCCTCAAGTTTTCTCCATTAGTGTAAACCAAGTCTTCACAATTCAGATAGGATGTTAAACTTCCCCAGTAGCAGCTCTACAGATTCCTGCCTAGTACAGTAACTCTAGTATAACGCCAGCCTGTCTAGAGTCGAGATTTTCGACCAAGTTTGCCTGTGGAGGTTCTATGGTGCTGGATAGCCATGGTATCTTGTTCCTTGGTCTTATTTCGGCCAAGTTCTCTTGCCTTGGTTGACTGAGTCTGTGCCTCGCCATGCAACCTTGAATCTCTCTGAACAGCCAAGGGAATTGTGCACCGTTTAAATAGAAGAATTGCAATTATTGTTCATTTTAATATTAATAGTTAATTTTAATATACACTCATGGACAAAACTTAAGGAAGCTGTACCTTTTAGTATGTATATCGGGATTGAGACAATAACTCTGAAAGATATTACAGTGGCCTTTATTGAAGACATACAAGATAACCAAGTGTGTATACACTCATGGACAAAACTTAAGGAAGTTATACCTTTTAGCATGTATATCGGGATTGAGACAATAACTCTGAAAGATATTACAATGACCTTTATTGAAGACACACAAGATAACCAAGTGTGTATACACTCATGGATAAAACTTAAGGAAGTTGTACCTTTTAGCATGTTTATAGGGATTGAGACAATAACTCTGAAAGATATTACAGTGACCTTTTTGAAGACACACAAGATAACCAAGTGTGTATACACTCATGGATAAAACTTAAGGAAGTTGTACCTTTTAGCATGTTTATAGGGATTGAGACAATAACTCTGAAAGATATTACAGTGAACTTTATTGAAGACACACAAGATAACCAAGTGTGAACATAATTGCCTCTGTCTACTTTAAAAAAAGACCGGCGACAACACAACATGTTAGGTGTTGACCTACGCCACGTCACCTAGACACGCACTCCAGATAAGCTAGCCTCCAGGGGGGAACAGACAACTATGGATAAACATTTGCTGGTGTGGAATTTGTTTTTAAAAGAAAATATAGATAAATAGATCGATTGTGGTGACTCCCTGTCATCTTCTCCTCGAGGGAATAAATTCTTGAATTCTAGATTATAATCATACACACGAATATCTGGAATACATGTAAAGCGTCAAATATATGTATAAATCCAGTAAATAGGAGATTGAACATTGTGTGTGGGAAGGAGGTTAGAAGTATAACACTCTATAACGAAGTATTGGTCGTAAAACTTGGCTCTCCTCGTTCTACTCAACAACACTTTTCTCTCTTCGTTCAATACGTAACAAAACTTTCCTTTAGTTTATAGAACGTCAATTCAAACCCACACTTCACTCAGCATCTTGCAGTCCATCTGCCACTTCTCTCGATCAGACAGTACAGGGAGCTGAACCTACAGGCATTCATAGAATCCCTCAACCTATATGGCCTCTATAGCCCGGTCCTGGATACTATCTCACAATTAGCGGCTAGGGAACAGGTATGTTACCAGTGTAATGGAAATGAGGTTTCTTTTGCATCATCTTTGGAGGTAATTTACTGGAAGACTCGTATTCTGTCTATGGCATGCTTCTACCACAGAATTCTCCTAGCAGCGTCTCTATGCATTCTGTAGACCTTGACTTCCTCCCAAGACACTCAACACTGGCGTGGAGTCAGCAGGATTGGCACATATAGGAGAGAGGCTTGTGGCAGTCGGGAACATCGGCACGGAGAAAGTTCCCTGGGGTGGAGTAACAATGGAACAGCGGGCGTTATAAGGAAGCCCGATCCCGTTCATCATTATCATCATCACCCCTGCTTTCCTTATGAGAGGCTGGTAGCTGATTTACGGCGCTGGGACCTCGGCTATACTTACTCCCTCCATCTGTGGGATTAATATAGACGTCCATTGGCTGCTGGAACTCTCCCTAGTGGGGTTCAGGATGGGGATTTTATTATATCTTGATAAACTTTGTGTTACTCACGGACAGCTGGTTGTGCGCAGTCGGCGTGTCGCTGACCTCCAGCGTGTGCGACTACTGGCTATACGAGGGCGAGGGCAATGTCACTAGCTACGGCTACCCGCTCTTCTACCCCCGCGACCTGTCGTGCACCTACCGCGTGCGACGGACTGATCCCCGGACCTGCCAGCTCGTGGTGTTGCTGCACGACCTGGACCTGAGTCCCGAGCCCTGCCTGGACACCTACGTCATGGTGGCGGGTCGGACCTTCTGCGGCGCAGGGCGCTGGATGGGGCATTCCTGTGAGTAGCACCTGCCGTCTTGGCTCAGTTGGCCGCTCTTTCAGTGAGTGGATTCATCCATGGGTTTGTCTCAGTAGGCTGATCATTCCTGTTAGTGATCCCATGGTCTTTTCACACTGGATGGCTCATTCCTGCGAGTAGTGGGTTCACTCATGGTACTGTCCCAGTGGACAGGTCATACTTATTAGTAGATTCACAATCTTTTTGTCTCAATAGACAAGACATTTCTGTGAGTGGTCCACTCATGGTCTTGTCTCAATGGATCCATATCAGTGAACCGAAGCGTTGATTTGTTGCTATTGATGGAAAACTACGTGTTGGTAGAGTGTTGGGGGCACGAAACACGCATTTGGGAGCATTTAGGATAAACACTTCACACGTTAGAAGCTTCTAGATTGAACCAAAATGTGCGATTTCACCACCGCACATCACTGTGCCGACCATTTCTATAGATGCACCCAGGTAATGTAACTCGACATTCCATGATAAGTGGCCATTCAACTCCACCCGCCCCTTAAGTTCTATGCTGGTGTCAGAAATGTAGGTTTGTCTTACCCACAAGACATATTCCCCTGCATAGAGATCTGTGGCTGACAGAACGATCTATTACGAAGAAGTGTAACACGAGAACAAGGAAAATAAACTGGAGCTGTGAGAACCTCATCTTTTATTGAAAGAGGAAGAAGCGCTGATTGACGGGCGATGGATTTTAAAACTCTTCTCCAAGTCAACAGCTGCCTTCTTTTGACGAGGGGTCACAGGGTCACCCGCCGTTAGTGGTGAGACCCCAGAGATTTTCCTTTTATACACTACAGCGTGTAGACTCCGTGTCAACACAGTGGATGCATCTACGGGACTGTAGCGGATGTAGATTTGCACTTCCATGTAGTCACCAGCTTGTGCTTAGATGATATATTCGTCATTAAAATGTTTCCACTTTAATTTCCCAAGCCAAACTTGAGAGTTTATAACAGATTTTATTCGGAGTAGGTTTATATGGGCACAGAGCTTTAGTTAGAAATCAATCATCTCATCTGTCTGATATCATGATCCATTTTAAACAAATATTTGATACTAAAAGAAAACAAGACCTAATCCAAATAATTTATTTGGTCTTAGGTCTTGGTGGATCTAGGTGGATTAGGTCTTGTTTTCTTTTATTATAATCTATAATCCAAATTGTGCTTTATCAAATATTTCATACTAAGTCATTGATGGCATTGTCTGTTTGGTTTATTGGACTGGCTCCAAACTGTAGCCTCGAGAGTAGACCCCAGGCTACCAGAGTAGACTATGGGGCTATCTGACCTGTCCCTGGTCTACCAGAGTAGACTGTGGGCTATCTGACCTGTCTCCAGAGTAGACTGTGGGCTATCTGACCTGTCTCCAGAGTAGACTATGGGGCTATCTGACCTGTCCCTGGTCTACCAGAGTAGACTGCGATCTATCTGACCTGTCTCCAGAGTAGACTGTGGGCTATCTGACCTGTCTCCAGAGTAGACTGTGGGCTATCTGACCTGTCCCTGGTCTACCAGAGTAGACTGCGGGCTATCTGACCTGTCTCCAGAGTAGACCGTGGGCTATCTGACCTGTCCCTGGTCTACCAGAGTAGACTGCGGGCTATCTGACCTGTCTCCAGAGTAGACTGTGGGCTATCTGACCTGTCTCCAGAGTAGACAACAGGCTGCCGTAGTAGACAACAGGCTGCCACAGTCGGTATGTGTGTTCCAGTCGTCGTGGACTTCCCCCCGGACGCCACGGAGTTCACTTTCTACTTTAGGTCCGGCAGAGAGGCGGTGGGCCGGGGCTTTTGGCTCGAGGTGCGGCGGGGACCTCCGGGACGCTGCTCCGCCCAGCCCGGTGAGTCCATGGTGCAGCCTGGAGTAGGGGACTCAGGGTTCTTAGACATTCTCAGCCGCACACTGCGCCGAGCATGTCGAGGGAGGGATACTCTCATTGTGTTGGTCAGTCAATTGTTGTTAACTCAGATTTTCAAACGATGGTGTTATGTCGACCAGGATCCTTTTGTGCAGACACAAAGTATAGAGATGGTCCAAATAGCGTGAGTCCGTATTGGGAGTAGACTTTTTATGCTTTATAATGATAGACGATCCAACAACTTCAGGAAAATGCTAAATTAAAGAGCTTGTGTATCCATACCTCTGTGGGGATATCCTCATATTGCACTTCTAAACTTCATCATTTGAGAACAAGATCACTCTGAAGTTCTTCTTCACTGTTTGACCATATCTCCTGGTTGTTTACAAATCTTATTGTGAAACCGCCTCTATACTCCGCGATTTGATTTACCTCAATGGATGAACCTAGAGCTCTAATAACCTCTATATTGATGATTTCAGTAGAAACTTCAGAAATTGTAAGAAAATCTCCAAAGGAATTTAAAAGTCTAAAACGAGTCTGATAAATATCTGGAAGATCTACGGAAGGCTCTATAAAACTGCAATAGTCAACACATCTTGAATAATTTACAAACGCTCTTTTCTCTAAAGTCGGAAACTAGGAATATTTCTATCCTGAAAACTCCCGCTGATGTAGCGGCGCTACTCGGAGTCTGCTAGACACTCTCGACTGCTTCAGTCATGCCTTTCACAAGACACTTGACCCTACACTCTCCCGCGCGCATAGAAAGCTCCTGTTCAAACTGCCAGCCCCCAAAAACTTCAAACAATCTCCACAGAGTTTTATGAATTAATGTAATAAATAATGAAAGTAGGTTCATAAAATGTTATATTGGATAAAATTTTAATCCAATATTTTACTACAAGCAGGACTCACTGACAATAATTCAGTTGTCGTGGCGTTAGCTCTCTATGTAAGTGGCTCCATTGATGGTACAGACATTTCCTTCTGGAACTCCCTTCATTCTCCTCGTGTCTTGGGTGGAGCTTCACCTGGGAAGAACAATTTCTTCACAAGAGGATTCACTCGTTATTCTGGAGCTTGCATCTACCGATCTATCCCATAGTTAGAAACACAAAATACATTTTCGAGCTGAATTCCTCAATTCTAGGCAGTATCACCTGATGACTGGTATTGGGTGACCGTGGACAAACTTGGATGCCCAGTATCCTGCCTTCATGGAGGTATTCCAAAATTCCTACATCGAAACACGCAACGTGTGATTCTATTGACTGCTCCATTCATCAGCCTGAATGTTTCTCGAGAAAGTTCGTTCCCGAAACCCGGATGTCACGATCGGCAGTTTTTTCAGAGGAAGTTTCAGGAAAATGACTTGACAACGGGGGTAAGTGGCTGTGAGAGACCGGGCCGGACTCCAGAAGAGGACGCCATTTTGTATTAATGGCAGCTGTAGGACGTTTGTGGAATAACTATTGGCTGTCGTAGTAGAAACACAAGTCTGGGAGAAGAGATTCTTTTATGAGAGGACGATTGTACAAGCTTTGGACAAGACGTCTTTCTATGGGTACTAAATGACACGAGTGGCAATGATTTAAATGTATATAAAACGACATTTGAAATACCATCCCGCATGTGTTTCTTTTCAACGAAAATTCAAAATTTATTTCAAGGAGAAATAACGAATATTTCTAACCTTTTGGATGAGGTATGAAAGGGTGAATTGTGAAGAGTAATGATAAAGGAAAAATAAAAGTGTCCCGGGATGGGAAACGAACCCACACACAGTGTTCCGCTTACCGGGCAGATGCCCTGTGTTTTATTTTCCGTTTATCATTACTCTTCACAATTCACCCTTTCATACCTCATCCAAAAGGTTAGAAATAATCGTTATTTCTCCTTGAAATATATTTTGAATTTTCGTTGAAAAGAAACACATGCGGGATAGTATTTCAAATTTCGTTTTACAATCACAAGCCGCATTATATTACACTGGTGTCCAAAAAATAAGAAACTTTTGTTTTTTAATGATATGTTTTAAAATATACAACGCTAAAAAGTAATTTAATTAGGTATTTTGTGTCGTAGAATTTATTTATCGCAACCATTCGATTCGGTAAAATTGAAAATATTCAAATTTTTGCTTGTCTTTATAAGTGTCGTTTACCCCATCTAAGAATTGTCCAATTATAATTTTATTCAATCCTTAGTTAATTATGAGTTTACGAAAAATATTAGCAGATGATTCAAAATGGAGAGCTGTTGGAAGAATGGAGGCAGGGCAATCACAAGTTGAAGTAGCAAAATGGCTAAATGTGAATAAATCTGTGGTCAGCAAAATATGGAAACAGTTCATTGAGACAGGAACCATCAAAAGAAAAGAAGGTTCTGGTAGAAAAAGAAAAACAGCTACCTCTGAAGACCGTTATCTGGTCGTAACTGCCAAGCGCCATAGGGAGATGACAGCTATTCAACTCTCTAATGAACTCTCAAGTGCTACTGGAACGAGAATTTCAAGACAAACTGTTTACCGAAGGCTTCACGAAGGTGCTCTTTATGCAAGACGACCAATGGTCTGTATCCCTTTAACCTCTGCTCACAGGAGAGCCCGCTTGAATTGGTGCTTGGAACATCACGCCTGGACTCATGATCAGTGGGCCAATGTTCTCTTCAGTGACGAGTCAAGATTTAGTTTAAAAACAGATTCTCGACGAGTTTTCATCTGGAGGGAGCCTGGAACCCGCTATCATCCCAGTAACATCAGGGAAATAGACAGTTTTAGAAGGGGTGTCTCTTAGTCTGGGCTGGCATCAGTTCTAGCAGTCGCACACCCTCCACATTTTTTCTGGGGGCACTTTAACTGCCCGAAGGTACAGGGACGAGATCCTTGAGCCCTATCTAAGACCTTATAGAGATCAAATTGGTCACAATTTAATTTTAATGGACGATAATGCTCGTCCGCATAGGGCTAGGCTAGTCAATGAATATCTCCAGAGTGAGAATATTCGAAGGATGGATTGGCCAGCCAGATCTCCGAACCTGAATCCAATAGAGCATGTGTGGGATGCTCTAGGGAGGCGTATTGGAGCTCGTCACTCCTCTCCCAGAACCCTCGTTGAGCTAAAAACTGCTCTATTGGAGGAGTGGGGTTTACTACCCCTGGACCTCCTCCAAAGCCTGGTAAACAGTATAAGGGCTCGCTGTGAGACCTTGATAGCTGTTAGAGGTGATCATACTCCCTATTGATATCTTATTTCTTTAAGATCTGGAACCTTAGCTTTGGGTATGTTGGTAATAATTTGTATATTTCATAATTTCAAATATTTTTTTATTTTCATATAGCTAGTCAAATTCTCCATAGTTTAAACTATTCGTATACTAAATTTTATATTTGTTAATAAATTAGCTTTTGAGAAATTTCAATATTGGTTAAGTTTCTTATTTTTTGGACACCAGTGTATATTGTATTATAAATGTATATAAACTTTCATATGTATAAACCATTTTTACTCGTTTCGTTCTGTACCCGTAGAAGGGCGTCTTTCCCGAAAACTTTGTACGATCACCCTCTTATATAGAGAGGCTCTTCTCCTCAACTTTTGTTTCTTCAACGATAGCCAATAGTGAGATTACTGTTGTCTTATTGGCTATCTCTGGTAATAGATATTAATCCCCTTCAGTTAAATAAATCGAAACTTCAACGTTGAATAAGTTTCTTTATCAGTTTTTATTAACTCAAGTTTCAGGGCTCATGATCTCTTCAACGGTAGTAACACAACACTAGCTAAACCCCGATGTTGTAGGATATAATGTAACGTAGACATTAGGAAAGACAAGTATCAGATGTAACGGCAATTTATTCTATGTAAAGGCAACATAATTTAGAACATTCAAAGGAATAAAAAGAAGGGGCGTTTAAAGAGTAGAAAATTTTTCACTTATAAATATCCACGCTGCGCGCGTTTGTTTTTGTAAATATTTCTGATAGGATAAAGTCGATATTATAGTAAACCCGTTGAAGAGCGAATAACGCTTGAAAGCTAGCGTTTTTTAAATAAAAAGGATACTCATTGTGAGAATATATTTGTAATTTTAATACCTTTTTCACAATTTTATCATCAATAGGAAAGAGAGTAGAAAAATATAAGAAATACAATTGTAAATCTGTACATAGAATAATAAATATTTTGCGCTTCGATATTGTATCGTAGAAATCAGGAAAGACAAACTTCAGGATGACACAGCAATTTATTTAAAGGCACAAACAAAGACAACATTTAAAAGATACAAGATCAACAATGAGGGAAGTTTCCAGGGTAGCAAAATATAAATATCATTAAATGAATAATCTGTTAAAATACAATATAAGAAATACTTTGCTACGTAACTTCTTCCCTATGGGAGCTGTAACCTACAGCTTGCAAATATTGACATGGATCTAACGTGCTTCTGTCAAGGGTTCCCTTAGTCTTGAAACTTTGTCTTTAGTAGCTTGGCATCTTTTCTCTTGCGGCGTGAAGAGCGGCTTCGGCGTTGTGTCGTCAATAGGGACATTGTCTTCCTGTAGGAAATATTTGACTTTGACACGGCGGTGGAATTCTCTTAATGGTGCTGTATTCAGCCATATTGTTTTATGTTTGTGATAATTCTATGTATTGGTTTACACACTTCGGTGCTGTTTGAATATCAAGGATTATAAGTATTTACTATGAATATTGTCATTATACACTATGGGTTGAGATAAGTTAAATGTATGTTTATGTGTTGAACTGTTAAAGATCGTGGGTCGCTATTGTTGATATTCCTAAGCACAAGGTAATAAGACCAAATAAATAAATAGTGTGTGATGTTTCAGTAACAGTGTTGTTACCATCATCAGACAAAAGTACTGAATGTTAATATTCCTATTATGTTCCGCTATTCTATTATGGACTTTTCTCCCTGTCTCCCCTACATATTTAGAATTACAGTTATTACATGGTATGGAGTATATATGGCTTCTTTTCTATTGAATGGAATATTTGATTGATTTTTTGTTAAAGGGTTTCTAATCATATTGCCTAAATTGGGAGAGAATTATTGAACATAGTTTTGATATCACAATTTATAAGTGATCTAGCTGGTGGTGGTGTCTGGTCCAGAGGGATCTAGCTATGGATGCTGATTGAGAGGAATATGGCATGACACCTTTTTCTATATAAATTTCTGGTTGTTGGGCCATTGGGAAAATATCTTTTTTTTTTCTCAGACTGATGATAATGTCTTTGGAGAAAGGATTGGGGGTAACCTGGTAAAAGGGGTTTGTCTTTACCACGAATATTTTATGTTTTTTTTTTATCGAAGCCCGTGTTTTCTGGGCATGTCAGCCTGAGAGACTGGATCTCAAAGCAGATTTAAAGCATTATTTAAGAGCTGGTTGTTTGGTAGGTTCACTGTGCTATATACGTACTTAATTGTATATGTGCCAACTTAAAGCTGCGCGATTAAGCTTCATCAGTTCAAACACCTGTTTGGTAAATTCGACCGATTTTATAACTTCTCTCGAAGGATGTTATGAAATGGAAGCCGTCCCTATACTGCTCTATCTTACTTGTTAAAACTAGTCCTCTTTGTACGTCGCTACAGAGTTCACGGAGTCTACCTAAAGTGACGGTAGTAACCATGTTGTAGATACACTCGAGGTGGCAGAAAGTCCTCGCTGGGCGGCGCTGTCCCACCGGAGTACACCACGTGACATCACTGCGGTAAATAAAAGGACGTACTGAGGGTGTTCCTTAGTTTGTCGACCTCTCTGCGGTCAGTCACACTGCCAGCTTTTGCCAAATTCTGAGAATTTCACGAATTCCTCGCGGATCTCATAAATCAAACCCAGCCCTGGACTGACAATGGCCATTAGCCCGAAACCCTGGTCTCTAGGGTGCTCTGAATTTTCCAAAGCTGGTAATTTGGCTTTGTCACCGATCTGAGTCCTTTAGTTTTCGGAGACTGTCGACAAATATTAGTTTTTGCGTCTATTTTGACGGGAGAGGTGACCTTACTTTTTATTAGTTTTATCATAAACTATTGTTAAGCACTCACGAGACATTTTACTTTTGGGTATCACAAACTTGCAGACTTGGCTGGTAACCAGCACAAGGTGCTATTATTCAACAAACACTAATTCACACACAATTTGCATATTTATACAATCTTGGGCAACTGATTGACTCCAGAATGTAATAAACCATTGGGACGACATTTGATGTGGTGAGCAACAAGGATTGTCGAGATGGGTCATCTTCCTTCTGATTGGTTGTCTCGACGACCTACTACTTTGCATACTTACCATCGGCCGCGCAACTCTAACTGTTTGGCTATACTCCACTATGCAAATTTAATGAAATATATATAAAGTCTCACAAAAGTTCGTGTTTTTCTTATTACTTGGCGAATAATATTATTACGGCGAATATATAATAATACATAATACAATTGCTTTATACATAATATAAAGACATTATACATAACGGCGAATAATATTGGTATTTCAATTTTTTGCAAGTGTTTACGAACTTTTGGGACAATCTTGTATATAGTCTGATATCTTGCAGACTTGTGCTACAATTTGTTTCGAGTGTGTATTCTTTTACGGGTCAACAATAGTATAGTGTGAGCAAGATTTACCCAAGAATTATTTAAATAAGAAATTAGATTTTGAGCAAAGAGTTTTATTTGAGGTGTTGCAAGACAAATTTTACTATTCAACGGACAAATACAACTATATAGGACAACAAAATGATCTTTTTACAAAATTAAATGAAATAAAATATTATTGTGCGTTCACATGAGCCCGAGCGGGCAAATTTTTCTCGAAATCTTGCAACGCCTCAAATAAAAAGAAATCTTTGCCCCCAAAATCTGATTGTCTTATTCAAATATAAGAAAATGGTATTTTTCATTCTATTTCGACTTAGAGCGCTATGTCCCCTTAGGGACATTTGTACTTTAACGGTAAACTAAACATAGAAATATATTTTGAAAATAGAACAATCTATAAATAAATCTATAATTAAAAAGACATATATTGGATCAAAATATAATTTATTTTACCAATATTTCAGTTGGCTGAACGCCAACCTTTTTCAAGGTGCTATATTTAAAGTGTGTCAACTCACCCAACATTAAATATGTTATAATACCTTGATAAAGGTTGGCGTTCAGCCAACTGAAATATTGGTAAAATAAATGCTATTTTGATCCAATATATGTCTTTTTATTTATAGAAATATATATATATATTGTTGCACCAAGTTGAAGCTTTGCAGGGTCGTCGACCTTGGTTTCTTCCTTCTTGGTGTTATACACGTTTCCCGAGCGGGTTTCCATATTAAAAGTAAATAAGTAAAATTAAATAAAAATAAATTACCTTTTAAAGTTATTGTGTTTATTTATTCTTGTCTTCCTCGTAGGTTGCGATCCGCAGTCTTCGTCTAGGTCCTCCCCCGCTCCAATAAGCAAAAAAGATATATGTACAATAAATATTACAAAAGGAGTGAAACTATAAAAAGGAATGATGATAATCTAAATATTCTGTTTTAAATAAATATTAAATATCATAGAATATTTTGAATAAATCTAAGGCGCATTAAAATTGATGTAACAATATATAAAGAAAGAAATTTGAAATATGTACAGGAATTAATATGCAATTTAGTTAGATAAATGAGAAAAAATATCAACACAATTGAAATATGTACAAAGGGTTGGTATGCAAATTTAGTTAAATGAAATCAATTGTAATGTATTCTTGGAAATATATTTACAAATTGAAGAAAGTTTTAAGGAATATTTTAGAATAAAAATATGCAAGATTACTGTATTTCAATGTATTTTTTGAAAACTAAATCGATATAAGCACATTTGCGCGGCTATTTTGTTGAACTTGAAAGACAATGTCTACAGCTATGAAGGATAAATATAAATGTATACAATAGTGTGAAAGTATACTGGGATCAAGCTGATCTACTTATATATTTGCCTTATTCTGTCTGTCTGTCTGTCTGAAGCTCACGGATAGAATGCCCGCCCATTGGCTGCCAGCAAACACGTGACCTCCCTGCCCGCCCCCCCCCCCTCTAGACAACCCTGTTATCAGCTGTGTGATACATACACCTGTATATAGCGGCCATTCTAGACAACCCTGTTATCAGCAGTGTGTTACATGCACCTGTCTATACAGACCACCCTGTCTATAGCGGTCACCTTAGACAACCCTGTTATCAGCTGTGTGATACATACACCTGTCTATACAGACCACCCTGTCTATAGCGACCACTCTAGACAACCCTGTTATCAGCCGTGTGATACATCCACCTGTCTATACAGACCACCCTGCCTATAGCGACCACCCTAGACAACCCTGTTATCAGCTGTGTGATACATCCACCTGTCTATACAGACCACCCTGTATATAGCGGCCATTCTAGATAACCCTGTTATCAGCGTGATACATCCACCTGTCTATACAGACCACCCTGTATATAGCGGCCATTCTAGATAACCCTGTTATCAGCTGTGTGATACATACACCTGTCTATAGCGGCCACTCTAGACAACCCTGTTATCAGCTGTGTGATACATCCACCTGTCTATACAACCACCCTGCCTATAGCGGTCACTCTAGGCAACCCTGTTATCAGCAGTGTGATACATACACCTGTCTATACAGACCACCCTGTCTATAGCGACCACTCTACAGCTGTGTGATACATCCACCTGTCTATACAGACCACCCTGTCAATAGCGGCCACTCTAGGCAACCCTATTATCAGCTGTGTGATACATCCACCTGTCTATACAGACCACCCTGACTATAGCGGCCACTCTAGACAACCCTGTTATCAGCTGAGTGATACATCCACCTGTCTATACAGACCACCCTGTCATAGCGGTCACCCTAGGCAACCCTGTTATCAGCTGTGTGATACATCCACCTGTCTATACAGACCACCCTGTCATAGCGGTCACCCTAGGCAACCTGTTATCTGCTGTGTGATACATCCACCTGTCTATACAGACCACCCTGTCATAGCGGTCACCCTAGGCAACCCTGTTATCTGCTGTGTGATACATCCACCTGTCTATACAGACCACCCTGTCATAGCGGTCACCCTAGGCAACCCTGTTATCAGCTGTGTGATACATCGACCTGTCTATACAGACCACCCTGTCAATAGCGGCCACTCTAGGCAACCCTATTATCAGCTGTGTGATACATCCACCTGTCTATACAGACCACCCTGACTATAGCGGCCACTCTAGACAACCCTGTTATCAGCTGAGTGATACATCCACCTGTCTATACAGACCACCCTGTCATAGCGGTCACCCTAGGCAACCCTGTTATCAGCTGTGTGATACATCCACCTGTCTATACAGACCACCCTGTCATAGCGGTCACCCTAGGCAACCTGTTATCTGCTGTGTGATACATCCACCTGTCTATACAGACCACCCTGTCATAGCGGTCACCCTAGGCAACCCTGTTATCTGCTGTGTGATACATCCACCTGTCTATACAGACCACCCTGTCATAGCGGTCACCCTAGGCAACCCTGTTATCAGCTGTGTGATACATCGACCTGTCTATACAGACCACCTTGTCAAAGCGGTCACCCTAGGCAACCCTGTTATCAGCTGTGTGATACATCCACCTGTCTAACAGACCACCCTGTCATAGCGGTCACCCTAGGCAACCCTGTTATCAGCTGTGTGATACATCCACCTGTCTATACAGACCACCCTGTCATAGCGGTCACCCTAGGCAACCCTATTATCAGCTGAGTGATACATCCACCTGTCTGTACAGACCACCCTGTCATAGCGGTCACCCTAGGCAACCCTGTTAACAGCTGAGTGATACATCCACCTGTCTATACAGACCACCCTGTCATAGCGGTCACCCTAGGCAACCCTGTTATCAGCTGTGTGATACATCCACCTGTCTATACAGACCACCCTGTCTATAGCGACCACTCTACAGCTGTGTGATACATCCACCTGTCTATACAGACCACCCTGTCATAGCGGTCACCCTAGGCAACCCTGTTATCAGCTGTGTGATACATCCACCGGTCTATACAGACCACCCTGTCTATAGCGACCACTCTACAGCTGTGTGATACATCCACCTGTCTATACAGACCACCCTGTCAATAGCGGCCACTCTAGGCAACCCTATTATCAGCTGTGTGATACATCCACCTGTCTATACAGACCACCCTGTCAAAGCGGTCACCCTAGGCAACCCTGTTATCAGCTGTGTGATACATCCACCTGTCTATACAGACCACCCTGTCATAGCGGTCACCCTAGGCAACCCTGTTATCAGCTGTGTGATACATCCACCTGTCTATACAGACCACCCTGTCATAGCGGCCACCCTAGGCAACCTGTTATCTGCTGTGTGATACATCCACCTGTCTATACAGACCACCCTGTCATAGCGGTCACCCTAGGCAACCCTGTTATCTGCTGTGTGATACATCCACCTGTCTATAAAGACCACCCTGTCATAGCGGTCACCCTATGCAACCCTGTTATCAGCTGTGTGATACATCCACCTGTCTATACATACCACCCTGTCAAAGCGGTCACCCTAGGCAACCCTGTTATCAGCTGTGTGATACATCCACCTGTCTATACAGACCACCCTGTCATAGCGGTCACCCTAGGCAACCCTGTTATCAGCTGTGTGATACATCCACCTGTCTATACAGACCACCCTGTCATAGCGGTCACCCTAGGCAACCCTGTTATCAGCTGAGTGATACATACACCTGTCTATACAGACCACCCTGTCATAGCGGTCACCCTAGGCAACCCTCTTATCAGCTGTGTGAAACATCCACCTGTCTATACAGACCACCCTGTCATAGCGGTCACCCTAGGCAACCCTGTTAACAGCTGAGTGATACATCCACCTGTCTATACAGACCACCCTGTCATAGCGGTCACCCTAGGCAACCCTGTTATCAGCTGTGTGATACATCCACCTGTCTATACAGACCACCCTGTCTATAGCGACCACTCTACAGCTGTGTGATACATCCACCTGTCTATACAGACCACCCTGTCATAGCGGTCACCCTAGGCAACCCTGTTAACAACTGAGTGATACATCCACCTGTCTATACAGACCACCCTGTCAATAGCGGCCACTCTAGGCAACCCTATTATCAGCTGTGTGATACATCCACCTGTCTATACAGACCACCCTGACTATAGCGGCCACTCTAGACAACCCTGTTATCAGCTGAGTGATACATCCACCTGTCTATACAGACCACCCTTTCATAGCGGTCACCCTAGGCCACCCTGTTATCAGCTGTGTGATACATCCACCTGTCTATACAGACCACCCTGTCATAGCGGTCACCCTAGGCAACCTGTTATCTGCTGTGTGATACATCCACCTGTCTATACAGACCACCCTGTCATAGCGGTCACCCTAGGCCACCCTGTTATCAGCTGTGTGATACATCCACCTGTCTATACAGACCACCCTGTCATAGCGGTCACCCTAGGCAACCTGTTATCTGCTGTGTGATACATCCACCTGTCTATACAGACCACCCTGTCAAAGCGGTCACCCTAGGCAACCCTGTTATCAGCTGTGTGATACATCCACCTGTCTATACAGACCACCCTGTCATAGCGGTCACCCTAGGCAACCCTGTTATCAGCTGTGTGATACATCCACCTGTCTATACAGACCACCCTGTCATAGCGGTCACCCTAGGCAACCCTGTTATCAGCTGTGTGATACATCCACCTGTCTATACAGACCACCCTGTCAATAGCGGCCACTCTAGGCAACCCTATTATCAGCTGTGTGATACATCCACCTGTCTATACAGACCACCCTGACTATAGCGGCCACTCTAGACAACCCTGTTATCAGCTGAGTGATACATCCACCTGTCTATACAGACCACCCTGTCATAGCGGTCACCCTAGGCAACCCTGTTAACAACTGAGTGATACATCCACCTGTCTATACAGACCACCCTGTCAATAGCGGCCACTCTAGGCAACCCTATTATCAGCTGTGTGATACATCCACCTGTCTATACAGACCACCCTGACTATAGCGGCCACTCTAGACAACCCTGTTATCAGCTGAGTGATACATCCACCTGTCTATACAGACCACCCTTTCATAGCGGTCACCCTAGGCCACCCTGTTATCAGCTGTGTGATACATCCACCTGTCTATACAGACCACCCTGTCATAGCGGTCACCCTAGGCAACCTGTTATCTGCTGTGTGATACATCCACCTGTCTATACAGACCACCCTGTCATAGCGGTCACCCTAGGCCACCCTGTTATCAGCTGTGTGATACATCCACCTGTCTATACAGACCACCCTGTCATAGCGGTCACCCTAGGCAACCTGTTATCTGCTGTGTGATACATCCACCTGTCTATACAGACCACCCTGTCAAAGCGGTCACCCTAGGCAACCCTGTTATCAGCTGTGTGATACATCCACCTGTCTATACAGACCACCCTGTCATAGCGGTCACCCTAGGCAACCCTGTTATCAGCTGTGTGATACATCCACCTGTCTATACAGACCACCCTGTCATAGCGGTCACCCTAGGCAACCCTGTTATCAGCTGTGTGATACATCCACCTGTCTATACAGACCACCCTGTCAATAGCGGCCACTCTAGGCAACCCTATTATCAGCTGTGTGATACATCCACCTGTCTATACAGACCACCCTGACTATAGCAGCCACTCTAGACAACCCTGTTATCAGCTGAGTGATACATCCACCTGTCTATACAGACCACCCTGTCATAGCGGCCACCCTAGGCAACCTGTTATCTGCTGTGTGATACATCCACCTGTCTATACAGACCACCCTGTCATAGCGGTCACCCTAGGCAACCCTGTTATCTGCTGTGTGATACATCCACCTGTCTATAAAGACCACCCTGTCATAGCGGTCACCCTATGCAACCCTGTTATCAGCTGTGTGATACATCCACCTGTCTATACAGACCACCCTGTCAAAGCGGTCACCCTAGGCAACCCTGTTATCAGCTGTGTGATACATCCACCTGTCTATACAGACCACCCTGTCATAGCGGTCACCCTAGGCAACCCTGTTATCAGCTGTGTGATACATCCACCTGTCTATACAGACCACCCTGTCATAGCGGTCACCCTAGGCAACCCTGTTATCAGCTGAGTGATACATACACCTGTCTATACAGACCACCCTGTCATAGCGGTCACCCTAGGCAACCCTCTTATCAGCTGTGTGAAACATCCACCTGTCTATACAGACCACCCTGTCATAGCGGTCACCCTAGGCAACCCTGTTAACAGCTGAGTGATACACCCACCTGTCTATACAGACCACCCTGTCATAGCGGTCACCCTAGGCAACCCTGTTATCAGCTGTGTGATACATCCACCTGTCTATACAGACCACCCTGTCTATAGCGACCACTCTACAGCTGTGTGATACATCCACCTGTCTATACAGACCACCCTGTCATAGCGGTCACCCTAGGCAACCCTGTTAACAACTGAGTGATACATCCACCTGTCTATACAGACCACCCTGTCAATAGCGGCCACTCTAGGCAACCCTATTATCAGCTGTGTGATACATCCACCTGTCTATACAGACCACCCTGACTATAGCGGCCACTCTAGACAACCCTGTTATCAGCTGAGTGATACATCCACCTGTCTATACAGACCACCCTTTCATAGCGGTCACCCTAGGCCACCCTGTTATCAGCTGTGTGATACATCCACCTGTCTATACAGACCACCCTGTCATAGCGGTCACCCTAGGCAACCTGTTATCTGCTGTGTGATACATCCACCTGTCTATACAGACCACCCTGTCATAGCGGTCACCCTAGGCAACCCTGTTATCTGCTGTGTGATACATCCACCTGTCTATACAGACCACCCTGTCATAGCGGTCACCCTAGGCAACCCTGTTATCAGCTGTGTGATACATCGACCTGTCAATACAGACCACCTTGTCAAAGCGGTCACCCTAGGCAACCCTGTTATCAGCTGTGTGATACATCCACCTGTCTAACAGACCACCCTGTCATAGCGGTCACCCTAGGCAACCCTGTTATCAGCTGAGTGATACATCCACCTGTCTATACAGACCACCCTGTCATAGCGGTCACCCTAGGCAACCCTGTTATCAGCTGAGTGATACATCCACCTGTCTATACAGACCACCCTGTCATAGCGGTCACCCTAGGCAACCCTGTTAACAGCTGTGTGATACATCCACCTGTCTATACAGACCACCCTGTCATAGCGGTCACCCTAGGCAACCCTGTTATCAGCTGTGTGATACATCCACCTGTCTATACAGACCACCCTGTCTATAGCGACCACTCTACAGCTGTGTGATACATCCACCTGTCTATACAGACCACCCTGTCAAAGCGGTCACCCTAGGCAACCCTGTTATCAGCTGTGTGATACATCCACCTGTCTATACAGACCACCCTGTCATAGCGGTCACCCTAGGCAACCCTGTTATCAGCTGTGTGATACATCCACCTGTCTATACAGACCACCCTGTCAATAGCGGCCACTCTAGGCAACCCTATTATCAGCTGTGTGATACATCCACCTGTCTATACAGACCACCCTGTCAATAGCGGCCACTCTAGGCAACCCTGTTATCAGCTGAGTGATACATCCACCTGTCTATACAGACCACCCTGTCATAGCGGCCACCCTAGGCAACCTGTTATCTGCTGTGTGATACATCCACCTGTCTATACAGACCACCCTGTCATAGCGGTCACCCTAGGCAACCCTGTTATCTGCTGTGTGATACATCCACCTGTCTATAAAGACCACCCTGTCATAGCGGTCACCCTATGCAACCCTGTTATCAGCTGTGTGATACATCCACCTGTCTATACAGACCACCCTGTCAAAGCGGTCACCCTAGGCAACCCTGTTATCAGCTGTGTGATACATCCACCTGTCTATACAGACCACCCTGTCATAGCGGTCACCCTAGGCAACCCTGTTATCAGCTGTGTGATACATCCACCTGTCTATACAGACCACCCTGTCATAGCGGTCACCCTAGGCAACCCTGTTATCAGCTGAGTGATACATCCACCTGTCTATACAGACCACCCTGTCATAGCGGTCACCCTAGGCAACCCTGTTAACAGCTGAGTGATACATCCACCTGTCTATACAGACCACCCTGTCATAGCGGTCACCCTAGGCAACCCTGTTATCAGCTGTGTGATACATCCACCTGTCTATACAGACCACCCTGTCATAGCGGTCACCCTAGGCAACCCTGTTATCAGCTGTGTGATACATCCACCTGTCTATACAGACCACCCTGTCTATAGCGACCACTCTACAGCTGTGTGATACATCCACCTGTCTATACAGACCACCCTGTCATAGCGGTCACCCTAGGCAACCCTGTTAACAACTGAGTGATACATCCACCTGTCTATACAGACCACCCTGTCATAGCGGTCACCCTAGGCAACCCTGTTATCAGCTGTGTGATACATCCACCTGTCTATACAGACCACCCTGTCAATAGCGGCCACTCTAGGCAACCCTATTATCAGCTGTGTGATACATCCACCTGTCTATACAGACCACCCTGTCAAAGCGGTCACCCTAGGCAACCCTGTTATCTGCTGTGTGATACATCCACCTGTCTATACAGACCACCCTGTCATAGCGGTCACCCTAGGCAACCCTGTTATCTGCTGTGTGATACATCCACCTGTCTATACAGACCACCCTGTCATAGCGGTCACCCTAGGCAACCCTGTTATCAGCTGTGTGATACATCCACCTGTCTATACAGACCACCCTGTCATAGCGGTCACCCTAGGCAACCCTGTTATCAGCTGTGTGATACATCCACCTGTCTATACAGACCACCCTGTCGTAGCGGTCACCCTAGGCGACCCTGTTATCAGCTGAGTGATACATCCACCTGTCTATACAGACCACCCTGTCATAGCGGTCACCCTAGGCACCCCTGTTATCTGCTGTGTGATACATCCACCTGTCTATACAGACCACCCTGTCATAGCGGTCACCCTAGGCAACCCTGTTATCAGCTGTGCGATACATCCACCTGTCTATACAGACCACCCTGTCATAGCGGTCACCCTAGGCAACCCTGTTATCAGCTGAGTGATACATCCACCTGTCTATACAGACCACCCTGTCATAGCGGTCACCCTAGGCAACCCTGTTATCAGCTGAGTGATACATCCACCTGTCTATACAGACCACCCTGTCCATAGCGGCCACTCTAGACAACCCTGTTATCATCAGTGTGATAAATACACCTGTCTATACAGACCACCCTGTCTATAGCGACCACCCTGGACAACCCTGTTATCAGCTGTGTGATACATCCACCTGTCTATACAGACCACGCTGTCTACAGCGGCCACTTTAGGCAACCCTGTTATCATCAGTGTGTTACATTCACCTGTCTATACAGACCACCCTGTCTATAGCGACCACCCACCTGTCTATACAGACCCCCCCTCTATAGCGGTCACTTTAGGCAACCCTGTTATCATCAGTGTGTTACATTCACCTGTCTATACAGACCACCCTGTCTATAGCGACCACCCTAGACAACCCTGTTATCAGCTGTGTGATACATCCACCTGTCTATACAGACCACCCTGTCTATAGCGGTCACTTTAGGCAACCCTGTTATCAGCAGTGTGATACATACACCTGTCTATACAGACCACCCTGTCTATAGCGACCACTCTACAGCTGTGTGATACATCCACCTGTCTATACAGACCACCCTGTCTATAGCGGTCACTCTAGGCAACCCTATTATCAGCTGTGTGATACATCCACCTGTCTATACAGACCACCCTGTCTATAGCGGCCACCCAAGACAACGTTTTTGAAATATATTCGCACTCGGGTAAACCCCGGGCGTTACCCGGGCCTTTCGTCTAGTATATTAATATGAGAGAACTCGTGCATCTAAAATTTGCTGAGGGCTCACTCCATTTTTTGGAATATATATAAAATAATAGTTTATTTTTAATTTTTCCAGGATATTGGTCAAGTACCCTTTTTTATTAATCAAGAAAAGCAAAATATACAGTGTGGCAAATAATTTTTAAGAATGGGTTTGTAAAATAAAACATAAACAAGCTAATTCAATTTCTACTATTTTTTTATTCAAAATAATCCCCTCTGGATTCAATACATATGTTACAACGATTTAATAAGGAATTAAATGCCTCTTGCAGGCCACTTTGAGGAATCGCCTCCAAAGTGCTCGTCGCAGCTCTCTGGATGGTCGGGATATCATAAAAAAAAAACAACCTTTTAACTTCAATTTTATTTTTGGAAATAAATAAAAGTCACATGGTGCTAAATAAAGCGAGTACGGAGGATGATTCAACACACAGACGTTATTTTTGGCCAAAAAGCGACGAACAATGAGTGAGGAGTGACTCGGTGCAATATCATGCAGCAAACACCAACTGTCTTCATCGCGATATTCTGGACGAATGCGACGAATTCTGGCAATCAAACGTATCAAAAAGTTTAAATAATACTCTCCAGTAATGGTTTGTCCAGCGGGAACAAATTCTTTGTGGATAATACCTCTACTATCGAAAATGGTAATCAGCATTGTTTTGATTTTTGATGGCACTTTTCGCGTTTTTTTTGGCTTGTGGAGAGTTTTTTGACTTCTATTCGGCACTTTGGCGCTTTTTCTTTGGGTCATACTGAAAACACCATGTTTCATCACCCGTAACAATTGATTTCAGGAAGTTTGAATTATTTTCATAGGCAGAAATGATGTCCCTGCAATGTGCAATTCACACTGATTTCTGCTCGCCCGTTAAAGTGTGTGGAACAAATTTAGTACAGACTTTAGTTTTACCTAAATCTTCATGCAGAATGGTTCGAATCGTTTCTTTGTTGATGTGTAAAACCTCTGCCATCATTGTTTTCAACAAATTCTCGCACTTTTTCTATACTTTCTGGTGTCTTTGAAGAACTTGGTCGTCCAGTATGCTTATCATCTTCTAGCGTATTTCTTCCATCCGAAAAACGTTTGTGCCAAATGAAAAAATTTGATTTACTCAAACATAACGTATCATAAACTTGCTTCATCAAAATATATGTTTCCGATGCACTTCTACCAAGTTTTGCATTAAATTTAATGACCGCTCTCTGTTCCATCTCAGAATTCCGACGAACAAAAAATTTTACTTTTCAAAAATCGCCTGTATGTTTTTAAAGAGTTAACCAAAATGGCTGAAACAAAGCCACGCGCTATATAAGGCTTCGAATATATATACGCATGCGCAATTTAATAACTGGCTCTGCTATTGGCCTTTATCTAGCGCGAGTCTTAAAAATTATTTGCCGCACTGTATATGTACACGTTTCAGGTTATTGGCCCTCATCAGAGATTTGGAGGTTGTGCCTCAAACACCGCGTTTTTTTCTCTGGGGTATTAAAATTATTCTATGAGTTTTACATATGTGAAATGTACTGTGAGAAAGGGAGAAAGTCTACGGAATATTTTGAATATTTATTATTTTATTTATTTTGTTATAAATACAGGAAAACATATGCATTCATTGACAAAACTTGAGGAAGTGGAATTTTTATTGAAGAAGACAGAGGCAATTTTGTTCACCCTTGGTTATCTCGTGTGTCTTCAATAAAGGTCATTGTAATATCTTTCAGAGTTATTGTCTGAATCCCGATATACATGCTAAAGGTACAACTTCCTTAAGTTTTGTCCATGAGTGTATACGCACAAGTAGACAGTATTCCCTGTTACAAAAAACTTTGAAGAACGAGACAGAATAAAAAATGACGATAGATTTTAAGGAGAGGCCTTAGAACAGAAAGCAACAATGATAGTCCGAGACACTGCGCTACCACAACAATGACTGCTCTGAATACAATCCACAGCAATGATGTTCTGTCTCAGTAATAACAATCCTATTTCCATTTTAATTTTGCACACGGTCCTTCAACAACAGTCTGGGCGACTTCGCTCCATCAAACTGTCCTCCTGAGCATGTTCTCTCAGTAACAGGGACATTCCTGAGGGCGCGAGTTCATTACACAACAGGGACAGTCCTGAGTGAGGACATTACCCCACAGGGACAGTCCGGAGTGAGGACCCTCGACAACAAGGACAGTCCTGAGTCCGTCACAAGAAGAAAGAGTTTGTACGTGCGGCCAATTAAAAGGGAGCAGGAAGTAGTATCGATGATGGATTGTCGGTCAGCCCGCAGTTTCCAATTTAGAACCCGGCAGTGGCTGAGGTCTGGAATGGATTTTCCCACTCAGCGTAGCCACGGGGGTAATGGGCTCTTTATCCCGTAGATATGTTGGCGCCTTTATATTACTGTCTAAATTGTTAATTCTGGCATTCCGTCCATTCGTAAACACTTGTTGTTGTTTCTTATCCTCTTGTGTAAAGATTACACGAATTCCATGGGTTCATGATCCTCGAGCTGTTTGATGATAAGCAGCAGCCTCTCCCAAAGTTCTTAAACACTTAAACAAACGCCAGTCAGCCTGAGTAAATCATTAGCCATCTGTTGCTGTATTACGATCATGGTGACGTTGCTGAAGTAGCACCAGTTCTGGGTACATTGCAATGAAATAACGAATAAGTATGAAGACGCCTGAACTCCGACTTCTAAAAGATTACTTTAAGCACGTGAGACTAAATACTCTCGCAGATTTCTAAAAGCCCACAGAATGTAGCCATTTGGGACGTATAGAAAATATCCGCAACGATTCCTGGAAGTCTATACTTCTCATGTGATCATTTTGATACCTCTTTCATAATCAGAGCCATGTTTCAACTGTAGGGAAATGAAAATATCACGAGGTCCTTGCTGAGGATCGGTGTGGACCTTCCAACAACTGGATCAGTTGATCCACCAGAGTCCGAGTCCCCTAGTCCGGACTTGGAAGTCTGGCGACGGGTGGCTAAAACTTAAGGAAGTTGTACCTTTTAGCATATATATTGGTATTCAGACAATAACTCTGAACGATATTACAGTGATCTTTATTGAAGACACACGAGATAACCAAGTGTGTATACACTCATGGACAAAACTTAAGGAATTTGTACCTTTTAGCATTTATATCGGTATTAAGACATTAACTCTGAAAGATATTACAGTGACCTTTATTGAAGACACACGAGATAACCAAGTGTGTATACACTCATGGACAAAACTTGAGGAAGTTGTACCTTTTAGCATGTATATCGGGATTCAGACAATAACTCTGAAAGATATTATAGTGACCTTTATTGAAAACACACGAGATAACCAAGTGTGAATACACTCATGGACAAAACTTAAGGAAGTTGTACCTTTTAGCATGTATATCGGTATTCAGACAATAACTATGAAATATATTACAGTGACCTTTATTGAAGACATGAGATATCCAAGTGTGAACAAAATTGTCTCTGTTTCCTAAAAAATACATAAACAAACAAGAAGTGGTTTATGCTCAAAATATTGTAGAGAAATATATTTATATATTTTATGAACAGATTATTAATTTTCATTTCTATACCTCGCTACTCTGATACTCTCACTTTTGTACTTACCTTGTATTTTATATAGTTTAGTTTGTGCCTCAATTACAATTTCTGTGTCATCCTGAAGTTTGTCTTTCCTAATATTCTGCGTGACAATATGAAACTTCCACGACACCACTGGAAAGGTTCCTCGATTCTTGCAAAAGTCCAACCCCACCAGCGAGTGCAAGTAACCAAACGGGCACATTTGTAAGTTCAAAGTCGAACTGCTTTTCACATGTGTAGACATGTGGTGCACTTACAGTAAAAAATAGTCGCCTACTTCTACCCACCATGATTATCATGGCCTGTACCAAGTGTACTAGGGATAAGCAAAAAAAACTGCTTTGTATATCGACAATATTCACAAGTTCTGGTGTCAGTTGGAAGTGTTCTCAATCCTGGCAATATCCCTCACAATCGCTTTTTTCAAACCCTAAATAAATAGTTTGAGTCAAAAGGCGATCCATCAATTAAGATTGTATAAAAGGACGTATCTGGATCTGTAAAGAAAAGAAAAAACATTTTTTTCTCAAAATATTTCGAGAGATTGCTCCCTCTTTATCAATTTATTGCACAGTAAACTTAATTTACAAATTAATTGTTTTGATGTGATCTACAATAATTTGTAAATTAAGAGTTTACTGTGCAATAAATTGATAAAGAGGAAGCAATCTCTCGAAATATATTGAGAAAAAAAAAGTTTTTTTCTTTTCTTTACAGATCCAGGTACGCCCTTTTATATAACCTAAATAAACTGCCAACTACGTTCACACGTGTTAATTCTAACAGAATGTGTATCTATGTGCTGTAACAGCGGTCTAGAACTGCTGCCACTTTACACACTGGCCTAACATCACCAGTTGTCGTTACACCGCTCCAGATCCTTCTGTCCGACCTACTTGTGATCCCAACTTTGATGATATAGAAACAAACAAACAACAACTTCATAAACTGCCAACTTGCTAACGGAATGTTCCTCAAGGAAATAATGTCCCAGTAGGCCACGTCGGTACGTGCCACGGTTCACATAGAGCTACGGCTAAAATTGACACTGGTGTCTTAGCTACTGGATAAACTACAACATTCCCTATCCCCGATATATATATAGTATTGTTTCATAAAGGGACAGTGAAGATTAATTTCTTTATCGGCAGGTAAAAAGGGGAAGTTTTTGTAAGTTTGAATAAAGGGGAGCAACCCAGGTAGGAGTTGTAGGATCTATTATGGTAGCGTACGGCCACTTCTAAGGCATTTTTCCATCCACCCTTGAAGTGAGGATAGCACGAGAGGAAGGTCTTTATATATATATCGTATATTTTAAACTGTATAATAATGACACTTTCTATTTACTACCACCCGATGTTTTGTATATAAACTATTTGTATTTTAAACCCCTTTTTGTATATAAACTATTATTGGTGACGTCAAAATAAAATAAATCCAAAGAGCGGTCAGCTGGGGACAGCTCGGGAGAGAGGAGGAAAATGCCAACGCCCATGTGGGGCCGGCCCCCAGGGACTCTTTATAGACAGAGGTTCGCAGGGGGTCAGCAGATGGTTCTAGGGTGTCTCTCGGCAGACGACTTCTGTCTCACACAGTCTGTCTCTCCATGTCTCGGGGATAAGCATCGAAGTTGGTGTAATGGCCTCTACCTCTGTCCCGTGGGCTGTCCCCGATCCCTCTATGTGCTAACATCTAGTCCTGCCTCTGCTTCTTGTTGTCCGCGTGTGGGAAGATCATCAACACTCGCCTCAAGTAATAACGCGCCCTCTATATATAAATTGAAAGGATTTAAGCACGAATGTTTCTTTTATATACATACAAACTTCTACTGTCCTTACTGCGATGAACAAACCATCCCAATATATTTTCCATCGCAGTAAGGACGGTAGAAGTTTGTATAAAAGAAACATTTAAATCCTTATGTATTAAAACGATGCATTAGCGCGCCATCTGTTGTAATTAATTTTAACTATTTTGGTGACGCATATAATTCTTTAAAAAATATTTACTGCCCTTACTGCATGATAAAATATTGGGAGGGCCTGACTCATCAGTGGCGAACCCTCCCAGCGGTTTTGCCAGTTTAATCTACCCTACTGCTGTAAAATTGCATTTTTCTGTTTTCCTTTTATACCAATATTGAAGCTAGACTCTTAGAAAGGGTATTTTAAATAAACTATGGACATAAGATTTGAGGACAGCATATAGAAATACAAATAATTATAAATATATGTCTCGAGAGAGAGAGAGAGAACATTGCTGCGGGCAGTAGAACATCGTTTTATTAAAAAAAACATACGTTTCAAATATATAGATATACACCCATACCTCGCTTTGCGTCGGGGTTACGTTCCAAAAAAATACGACGCAAATTGAAACGACGCAAAGTGAAATATGTGAAGGCGCAATCAAAAACAAAGGTGTTGCCATATTTTAGGGAAAAAAATTAAAGACTCGAATCCAAAACAACGCAACTTCGAAAATCTAACGACGCACAGTGAAAATCAGTAAAAATTAAGCAGCGACGCAACTTCGAAAAAAACGCAAAACGAAACGACGCAAAGCGAGGTATTGGAGTAGTTCATGTTTTAGCAAAATTACCTTTTAGTAGGGTGTTGTATGTCTTTTATAATTCATTCTAATCTCTTTGTACTTTTTAAAGAAAATCTCATTTCCCAGACAGTTTTATTTTCTCCTTATTGTTTTATTGATAAACAACAGGTAACTCTTTGTCGATCAGATTTGATAGAACTAAAATACTTGTACATTCGACGTCTTAGATGGGAAACCACTTCAGACAAGTTTGCCGCTAACTTCTTCATAACTTAGTGAATAATTTAAGTGAAGACTTGCGTCATCACTCATTAAAAAAAAAAAAGTGTTGTTTAACAACGTCAGAACTTGAGTCTACAAAGATGACAAAGGTCGCTGTGTGCAGGATGCGACGAGCGGCACGACGCCCAGGAGTTCACCCTGGCCAGCCCCGGCCACCCCGCGCCCTACCCCAGCCCGGCCGCCTGTCTCTACACCGTGGGACGGGCCGACAGCGACGTCTGCGGGCTGGAGCTCACCTTCGATCACTTCGAGCTGGAGCCCTCGGACGGCTGCACGTACGACTTCCTGGAGCTGCCGGGCGGCGTGCGGCTCTGCGGCTCCGTGCCCCGTTCCGCCGTCAGTGAGTCCCCCCAACTTTGGCCCATCATCAACCTTCTCGACTTTAAAAACGCTGAAATATCTTTAATTCAGACTTCCAGGAGAGAGAGAAGAAAAAATACCTAATTAGGAAACGAGCCGGATTTACCTAGTTGTCCATTCTAGGCGGCATACACTGATACCTAATTCTAAAACCAATTATGAGATACTCTCCACCCTACAATATATAATTGATATCGTTTATTTCTCTTTGTTCAAAACCAATTATAAAAGACACAATAATTAAATAAGGCGCCTCAGTTGGCCGGTATTGTGATCAGAGTGCACGGACCGATCTGATCTGCTCCATGGACAGGACACCACCACCTCAGTTGGCCGGTATTGTGATCAGGGTGTACGGACCGATCTGATCTGTTCCATGGACAAGACACCACCACCTCAGTTGGCCGGTATTGTGATCAGAGTGCACGGACCGATCTGATCTGCTCCATGGACAAGACACTACCACCTCAGTTGGCCGATATTGTGATCAGGGTACATGGACCGATCTGATCTGCTCCATGGACAGGACACCACCACCTCAGTTGGCCGGTATTGTGATCAGGGTGTACGGACCGATCTGATCTGTTCCATGGACAGGACACCACCACCTCAGTGGCCGGTATTGTGATCAGGGTGTACGGACCGATCTGATCTGTTCCATGGACAAGACACCACCACCTCAGTTGGCCGGTATTGTGATCAGGGTGTATGGACCGATCTGATCTGCTCCGTGGACAAGACACCACCACCTCAGTTGGCCGGTATTGTGATCAGGGTGCACGGACCGATCTGATCTGTTCCATGGACAAGACACCACCACCTCAGTTGGCCGGTATTGTGATCAGGGTGTATGGACCGATCTGATCTGCTCCATGGACAAGACACCACCACCTCAGTTGGCCGGTATTGTGATCAGGGTGCACGGACCGATCTGATCTGTTCCATGGACAAGACACCACCACCTCAGTTGGCCGGTATTGTGATCAGGGTGTATGGACCGATCTGATCTGCTCCATGGACAAGACACCACCACCTCAGTTGGCCGGTATTGTGATCAGGGTGCACGGACCGATCTGATCTGTTCCATGGACAAGACACCACCACCTCAGTTGGCCGGTATTGTGATCAGGGTGTATGGACCGATCTGATCTGCTCCATGGACAAGACACCACCACCACCTCAGATGGCCGGTATTGTGATCAGGGTGCACGAATCGATCTGATCTGCTCCATGGACAAGACACCACCACCTCAGTTGGCCGGTATTGTGATCAGGGTGCACGGAGCGATCTGATCTGTTCCATGGACAAGACACCACCACCTCAGTTGGCCGGTATTGTGATCAGGGTGCACGGACCGATCTGATCTGTTCCATGGACAAGACACCACCACCTCAGTTGGCCGGTATTGTGATCAGGGTGCACGGACCGATCTGATCTGTTCCATGGACAAGACACCAACACCACCTCAGTTGGCCGGTATTGCGATCAGGGTGCACGGACCGATCTGATCTGTTCCATGGACAAGACATCACCACCTCAGTTGGCCGGTATTGCGATCAAGGGGCACGGACCGATCTGATCTGCTCCATGGACAAGACACCACCACCTCAGTTGGCCGGTATTGTGATCAGGGTGCACGGACCGATCTGATCTGTTCCATGGACAAGACATCACCACCTCAGTTGGCCGGTATTGCGATCAAGGGGCACGGACCGATCTGATCTGCTCCATGGACAAGACACCACCACAATAATTAAATTAGAGTATTTATGTATTATTACTAAGAATTTTTTATAAATCGAAAATTTCAAGAAACAAAGGGCCGGCTAGAAACGGATTAACCAAAGTCTACTGGCTCTTTCATTACTTTATATGAGGACGATTTGTCGGTGTGATTCCCCTCGTGCTGGCTATCTCAGCACGGCTACTTCTGCTCTCAATGATTCTTCCACGTGGGACCTTCCTCAATCTATACTTGGGCAGTCCTCTATAGCCGCTGAGGAGTTCTAGCGTTCCTCTAGATGCTCTATGTAATAAGTATTTTGAACACAACAATTTTGTGTCCTTCTTGTCTTACTGTTGCATTCATCCTGCATACTTACATAGGGTTCTTTCTCGGATACTGAAGCAAGCGACCATAGAACGCCATTCCAATGTGAAACGCTCATAGAAGACAAAATACACCGGGATCTGTGTGAATTTGTTAGTTTACTGTGGAAACATTCTTTGGTGGTGAAGTTCGTGGGTCCCCCACGGGATGATGTTCTGATGAAGACCTTCTCAGCCGGCAGGTCGGGCTTACACGAGAGCTGCTTGCTGTGGGATTTACATTCATGGGCATATGGACAACATTTAAGAAAGTTGAAAATATTTGTTGTTACCGATAGTCTGCTATTTTGAAGGAGACAGAGGTAATTTTGTTCACACTTGGTTATCTCGTATGTCTCTCAATAAAGGTTACTGTGTATCAAATATCTTTCAGAGTTATTATCTGAATCTCAATATACATGCTACAACTTAAGTTTTGCCCACATGAGTGTAATTCTTCACGCACCTCTTCATAACAAAAGTATAGAATTCTAAGATGCTTTAGTGAATTCATTAAGTTATTGTAAAACTTTCAGTTTAAAATTTATTGAACGTTTTTAGTTAAAATAGTTTTCCCTAAATGAAACTTTATAGACAATGCATAATCTCTCTAACCCATTCTAACCTGAGGAAGAAGTGACTACGAGCTAGATCAATAACAGGAGTGTAACTGAAGTCAAGGCAACATCCACGTTTTCTATTGAAACTGTTGTCCGTTCCTTTATGGTGGTCTGACTATTAGACTGTCTCTAGCCCTGGATCTATATTGGTCATATTATATATTACATTTTGAAAATAGAATGTTATAACACCTTGATAAAGGTTGGCGTTCAGCCAACTGAAATATTGGTAAAATAAATGATATTTTGATCCAATATATGCCTTTTTAATTAAATATATTACATTGAGAACACATTGTCCCGACAATAGAGGATCCCAGGCCTATAACTACCATCGCAAAATTGGAGAGGACTTCAGGAATTGGTTTAACCATGGAGATAAGCACCGTAACCACACATAGTCCTAGACACTAGTTTCCTGTAGTTTCCCTAAATCTCACCAATATGAAATCCGTATTAAAGTGAAGTCCCCATAAAAGACAAGCAGTCAAATAGAATAATAAAGAGCAGTCTGGAAAAGAGTTTTAATAAATAGTGAATATACAGTTTTTTTGGTCTGAAATTGTCAAAACTGGTGTAGTAGTTCGTTCTTCATCATCACTTGTAAATTTGTTACTAGAGTGGTGCATAGCACCATCGTTCTTATGAACAATTAAAGGGAAAGGTGGCTCTTTTTGGCACAGTGATATATATGTGAATGTTGAAGAAGGAACAAAAGTTAACGCGACGAGTTTCTTCTATTAATGCTGTAAATTCGGCAAGCTTTCGGACTTTGATGTCCTTCTACAGGCTACCCTGTTGCTGATTATACAGCACAACTAAAATAAACCCGTCGCCGTAAACGTTGATTCCTTCTTCAAGATGTCTGTCGATCCATTTTCTTGTAATATATATGAATATATGATTTATATGATTATCTGTAATTATATATTTTTGTATTATATATCTTTAAGCGATAGAACTCTTCCTGTTTAGATAATCAAATAAAGTAAATCACGAAGGAAGATGAGTTTCTTTTTAATAAAAGCGAGCGAGCTTTCGGGCCACACGCCCTTCTACTGGCAAAAAGTTAAGAGATTCAAAGAGATACAAGCCTATTTATACTATGGTAAGCAATATTTTAGCATATTTACATTTTTCTTATAGACGGAGAAACAAAATACAACTACAACTTGTTTCTCCGTCTATAAGAAAAATGTAAATATGCTAAAATATTGCTTACCATAGTATAATAGGCTTGTATCTCTTTGAATCTCTTAGCTTTTTGCCAGTAGAAGGGCTTGTGGCCCGAAAGCTCGCTCGCTTTTATTAAAAAGAAACTCATCTTCCTTCGTGATTTACTTTATTTGATTATCTATCTTTAATTAAAAAGGCATATATTGGATAAAAAATAATGTATGTACCAATATTCCAGGTGGGACGATCGCCAACATTTCACCTAGGACTCTCGTATCGCACTCAAGTAATTTAGTGTCGGCCCCCAGTCGAGGTAAAGTCTGAGGGAAGTCGATGCCCCATAAATGCCAGGCGCCCAACGAGCACATTTAGAAAGCCGGAAAATAAGGCGCGAAATATCCTCGGCGACTTTCCTCAGTCCAAGGATGGAAGCCGCCCCAATCCAGGTCTGGACTCCTAGATTGGAATGTACATGTTGGTAGTCCTTTAGAGGTTACATGAGTTTGGAAGTGGTTTCGTGTTCCTAAACTTGCTCTTTATTGAACTATTCAAGTAATAGAGCTCTTGGCTAAACTATTTCAGCAATAGAGCTCTTGGCTAAACTATTTCAGCAATAGAGCTCTTGGCTAAACTATTTCAGCAATAGAGCTCTTGGCTAAACTATTTCAGCAATAGAGCTCTTGGCTAAACTATTTCAGGAATAGAGCTCTTGGCTCAACTATTTCAGCAATAGAGCTCTTGGCTAAACTATTTCAGCAATAGAGCTCTTGGCTAAACTATTTCAGCAATAGAGCTCTTGGCTAAACTATTTCAGCAATAGAGCTCTTGGCTAAACTATTTCAGCAATAGAGCTCTTGGCTAAACTATTTCAGAAATAGAGCTCTTGGCTAAACTATTTCAGCAATAGAGCTCTTGGCTAAACTATTTCAGCAATAGAGCTCTTGGCTAAACTATTTCAGCAATAGAGCTCTTGGCTAAACTATTTCAGGAATAGAGCTCTTGGCTAAACTATTTCAGGAATAGAGCTCTTGGCTCAACTATTTCAGGAATAGAGCTCTTGGCTAAACTATTTCAGCAATAGAGCTTGTGGATTTTTTAAAGGTTGGCTACAGAATAATATAAATTCATCTGTTCCTCCGTCCGAGGATGGAAACCGCCCCAATACAGTTCTGGACTCCCAAATGTAAATACACATGTTGGTAAAGGGTACATGGGTTTGGAAAAGATTGCCTGTGTCATAGCCTTGCTCTGACTCAACTATTCCAGAAAAAGAACTCATGTATTTTTAAAGGTTGGTTACAGATCGATCAAAATTCTTCTGTTCCTCAGTCCAAGGTAAGAAGCCGCATCAATACAGTTCTGGACTCCCAGATGTAAATACACATGTTGGTAATGGGTACATGAGTTTGATTGGAATTACTCGTGCCATAGCCTTGCTCTTGGCTCAACTATTCTATCAATAGAACTCATAGCTTCTTCAAAGGTTGCCTACAGATCCATCAAAAATCTTCTGGGATTTATTCTAATGAAATGTTCAATGGTGTATCTCGTTATTCTTTTTTACCTGGTTGAAGGGTTTCGGACAGAGTTCGTGTGACTTCCATAAAACTTTATTCAAAGTGAAAAAATAGTACAAATGTGATATTGTACTAGGATAAGGTGCATAAATTATGAAAAAGGCATCTTCTTATCGTGCAACTGAAAGTTGCTGATGACTTGCGTCATCTATCGGAATAATTAAAAATCAACGAGAATAGCTGGTATTTATTCCGATAGATGGCGCAACCCATCAGCAACTTTCAGTTGCACGATAAGGAGATGCCTTTTTAATAATTTATTCAAAGTGTCAAAAGATGTTGTGGGTTCGGTGGGATACCGTATTCCAGGTGATGTAGGTTACTGGAAGTATTGACCCAATCATTGAGAAACATGTCTTGATTTTACTCTCAGGATTCAGTGAGCTTCTTCTTCCAAAAAGTCTATTAGTCCCCTATCCCCTGAGTCGCTTTCTTAAGGAAGTTTCATATTTTAATGTCGTCAGTCGTCTATTTTTTTTTTTTTTTTTTTGAAGAAGAAGAAGGAGACAGAGATAATTCAGTTCATACTTGGTTATCTCGTGTGTCTTCAATAAAGGTCACTGTAATATCTTTCAGAGTTATTGTCTGAATCCCGATATACATGGTAAATGGTACAACTTCCTTTAGTTTTGTCCATGAGTGTATTTCATTATCCGATTTATTTTTATCTTACATTTATTTCAACTACAGGTACAGAAAGGGAACGACCCGAAAGCCCCCAATAAATGTTTTTTTTTTTTTTTTTAAGTTACGATAAGTCATTAATTTTCTCAATAACAAATATATATGGGGCATATCAGAAGTGAACCCCCTGCCTGTTTTTCGCCAGTTTAATTTACCACACGGTTCTTTTATTGTATCTGAGGCTGCGTTACTTATACAGAGTTTAACTTAGAGGAAGATATTGTTGTAAATGACTTCAAGGAAATTGCCGACATGTAGGTTTTGGGGGAAGTAGACATATATATATAATGGAGCCATTGTTTTTATAAATTCTAATCTCTCACTTAGAGAAGGTGTGCTGTAACCAACTTAATACTTTTATAATTTTGTAAATTAAATTGCCATCTATCGGTAAAATTTGTAACCAATAAATTTACTGTCAATGTGTTTCTTTTCAATAATATTGCCACGTGGAAAATTAGAGAAGACCAACTTCGGTATGAGACAGCAATTTATTTCAGGCAAGAACAAACTATGAGTGATAAACAAAAGATATGCAAAAGATGGGAGTGTACAGAGTAGCAAAATATAAACATAAAAAATAATACTCTGCAAAATAATAAATATTTTTTACAATATCATCAAATATTATCTCTACAGACCTTACTGTAATGATATAAGTTATTGAATGAGGGAGCTTGGCTCATCAGTAGTGAACCCTCTCAGATGAGCCAAGCCCTCTCATTCAATAACTTATTACAGTAAGGTCTGTAGAGTTATTTGATGATATTATTGAAAATAAACATATTGACATTAAATTTATTGGTTGCAAATTTTAACCTTTATAACCCATACACTCTATAACCACATAGCAAAAAGAAACAAATTCTAAACCCCCACCCAAAGTCAAATGAGACACAAATACATTGTACATTAACACAAGGCAATAACGCGCCATCTATACATATAAAATGAAAGGATTTAAAAGTACGAATGTTTCTTTTATACATAATACAAACTTCAACTGTCCTTACTGCGATGAAAAATATATTGGAATATTGGACATTGTACATTGTCAGGACGGCAACAAAATAGACTTAGGAGAGACGTACCCTGGAGGAAAGGATAAAGACATAAACAAGGACTGAAGGACATAAGAAACCCATAGAACATATACTGGACGTCCACTGGGAGATAGCCCACATAGGGGAATTATAAGTAAATTCGAAAGGCTGCATATGGATGGAATAAACAATGGAAATTTTCTAAATAATAAAAGCGCGATGTCCTAATAGAGTATACACTTTAATTGGAAAATAAATCAGTGATCCAGACTCAAAGGGAGAAAGAAGGGCCAATGGTTTTTATTCTTATATATATATTTGTTCTGGTATCGTCTCGCTAAGCGTTTTTCCTTTATGAATGTCGAAGTAACAGAAAGTAAATCGACAAACTTGGCTTTCCACCTGAAGAAGGGCGATGGTGGGGACACCAGACAAGAAACATTTGAGGATTGGTCGGTCAACAGTCAGAATTGGTCTAGGACATCTACTGGAGAGCGGACTGGAGTGGGAATGTCTTCAGCGGATGTCAGCGGTCAACAGTCAGAATTGGTTCAGGACATCTACTGGAGAGCGGACTGGAGTGGGAATGTCTTCAGCGGATGTCAGCGGTCAACAGTCAGAATTGGTTCAGGACATCTACTGGAGAGCGGACTGGAGTGGGAATGTCTTCAGCGGATGTCAGCGGTCAACAGTCAGAATTGGTCTAGGACATCTACTGGAGAGCGGACTGGAGTGGGAATGTCTTCAGCGGATGTCAGCGGTCAACAGTCAGAATTGGTCTAGGACATCTACTGGAGAGCGGACTGGGGTGGGAATGTCTTCAGCGGATGTCAGCGGTCAACAGTCAGAATTGGTCTAGGACATCTACTGGAGAGCGGACTGGAGTGGGAATGTCTTCAGCGGATGTCAGCGGTCAACAGTCAGAATTGGTCTAGGACATCTACTGGAGAGCGGACTGGGGTGGGAATGTCTTCAGCGGATGTCAGCGGTCAACAGTCAGAATTGGTCTAGGACATCTACTGGAGAGCGGACTGGGGTGGGAATGTCTTCAGCGGATGTCAGCGGTCAACAGTCAGAATTGGTCTAGGACATCTACTGGAGAGCGGACTGGAGTGGGAATGTCTTCAGCGGATGTCAGCGGTCAACAGTCAGAATTGGTCTAGGACATCTACTGGAGAGCGGACTGGAGTGGGAATGTCTTCAGCGGATGTCAGCGGTCAACAGTCAGAATTGGTCTAGGACATCTACTGGAGAGCGGACTGGGGTGGGAATGTCTTCAGCGGATGTCAGCGGTCAACAGTCAGAATTGGTCTAGGACATCTACTGGAGAGCGGACTGGGGTGGGAATGTCTTCAGCGGATGTCAGCGGTCAACAGTCAGAATTGGTCTAGGACATCTACTGGAGAGCGGACTGGGGTGGGAATGTCTTCAGCGGATGTCAGCGGTCAACAGTCAGAATTGGTCTAGGACATCTAATGGAGAGCGGACTGGGATGGGAATGTCTTCAGCGGATGTCAGCGGTCAACAGTCAGAATTGGTCTAGGACATCTACTGGAGAGCGGACTGGGGTGGGAATGTCTTCAGCGGATGTCAGCGGTCAACAGTCAGAATTGGTCTAGGACATCTACTGGAGAGCGGACTGGGGTGGGAATGTCTTCAGCGGATGTCAGCGGTCAACAGTCAGAATTGGTCTAGGACATCTACTGGAGAGCGGACTGGAGTGGGAATGTCTTCAGCGGATGTCAGCGGTCAACAGTCAGAATTGGTCTAGGACATCTACTGGAGAGCGGACTGGGGTGGGAATGTCTTCAGCGGATGTCAGCGGTCAACAGTCAGAATTGGTCTAGGACATCTACTGGAGAGCGGACTGGGGTGGGAATGTCTTCAGCGGATGTCAGCGGTCAACAGTCAGAATTGGTCTAGGACATCTACTGGAGAGCGGACTGGGGTGGGAATGTCTTCAGCGGATGTCAGCGGTCAACAGTCAGAATTGGTCTAGGACATCTACTGGAGAGCGGACTGGGATGGGAATGTCTTCAGCGGATGTCAGCGGTCAACAGTCAGAATTGGTCTAGGACATCTACTGGAGAGCGGACTGGGGTGGGAATGTCTTCAGCGGATGTCAGCGGTCAACAGTCAGAATTGGTCTAGGACATCTACTAGAGAGCGGACTGGGGTGGGAATGTCTTCAGCGGATGTCAGCGGTCAACAGTCAGAATTGGTCTAGGACATCTACTGGAGAGCGGACTGGAGTGGGAATGTCTTCAGCGGACGTCAGCTGCCAACATGCAGAATATTTAGGGAATTCTCAATCCCAAGCACAGAACCAGAAATGTAGAACATACGGGTACACGCCACACCTGCACACAACCACGCTCATAACACGTAAAGGCACACAAAACACATACAGGGACTTAATACAGAGAACACATAACCACAAATAATACATATAGGCGCTTAAAACAAACAAGCATATAACAGCACATATAACACAAACAGGCACATAATACAAACAGGAGAACCACCACAGACATACCACAAGCAAGCATACAACCACACACATACCACATACAGGCACATCTACATGCTTGTTCGGCGGTACATATACTAAAATTGGAACGATACAGAGAAGATTAGCATGGCTCCTGCGCAAGGATGACACGCAAAATCGTGAAGCGTTCCACATACAGGCACATAGAACAAACAGGCACACAACCCCACACATACATTCACATATTACACACTTGCACGCAACCACGTCCAAAACACATAAGCACAACCACACACATACATATTCAGCACATAGCACAACACAAGCACACAACCACATACATAACCCATACACTCACATAATACACAAAGGCACGCAACCACGCACAAAACACATAAACACAACCACAAACATACACATTAAGCGAATTGCACAACACAGGCACACAACCACACACAAAAACACGCACATAAACACAGCCACACACAAAATCCCAACATAAACCCAAATACCACACATAAGGAGACGAGATGTTCTGCCAGTTCCGCTAATCCAATTTTAGCCACCGCTCCAGGCAGGTGGTCATCCTGCTCAATCCAGCGGTCATCAGAGAATTCTTCACTTCCTCCGCACATTTCCCGGTGTGGAGAGAACACTCCTGTACGATCAGTTGATCTAAGGTTTATACAACTGTCTAATGTCTGACACTGGAGAATTTTCTTCCAATCACACCTTCTGGGGAACTGGCCCACATTCTGCAATTCTTTCTAATCCAAGTTAGAGAGGCTCTCTTTGCATATAATTGGCCTACTGTGTCTCCGTAGAAAAATTGTCAGATTCAAAGCTAAGCATCAGATACCTACTCGTACACTCCTCTCCCACCTTCCTATATATTTTTGTACCCTTAGTAATTCACCAAGTTAGAGTTTTAATATCCGCGTACCTTACAAAGTTCAACTTTAGGTCTTTGCTAGAATTTGGACCCTATGTGATCAACAAAATGATACCTTAGTCTATAATGCGTCCTTCAAGATTTAATTTTCCATCCGTGGTCTGTAGGTTTAGACAATGAATCTGTTTATAGCCTGCATCCTCCCTTCAGATGTATTGCGGGTCACATTCCGTCATTTCGAAATGTCAACGAAGGATCCTGGTGATTGGTGGCACATAGCCCTAACTTGGGTTTCTAGCGAACAACGATAAATACAGTACACCTATCCCCCGATTTACACGGTACTTGTTTTACACGTTTTCGCTTTTACACGGTTTTCCAAATAAGTTTTTTTTTTGTTTTTATCGCACTATACTAAAATGCGATATTCTACTCTATACTACCTATTTTTAAAAGAATATTGGGAGGCTCTGATTCATGAGGGGGCGAACACCTATTCAGATTTGACAGTTTGATATACACCTATCCCTCGATTTACACGTTTTTCTCAGGAACGTATCTACCGTGTAAATCGGGGGATAGGTGTATTTGACTATGCTGGGAAGAGACCAAAGCTAACGGCGACAAATTTCTTTATTGAAGAGATTCAAGTTTGACGAGAGAGATTTCGGACAATAACATCTTTCGACAGGCTGTAATACAATAAACTGGAGGAGATAAGGAAATTATATATATATATACATGTAGTAATTTGAACATTACTGCATGTAAATTAGAAACTATTTTAGACACGTAAGATTCTTTTTGATATTAAACAATTTCTACTGCCCTTACTGCAATGGAAAAATTCAATGGGAGGACCTGGCTCATCAGTGGTGAACCCTCCCAGCGGTTTCGCCAGTTTAATCTACCATACCGCTGTTATATTGACTTTTTCTAACTTCCTTTTATAGTGATACTGTTTTTAGACTCTTGGAATGGGTATTTTATAAGAACTATGGACATAAGCTTTGAGGACATCAGAATTACATAATATTATTAATAGTGCATCGTAATACTGCATGTATGTATATTTAGAAAGACAAAAGTCGCCTCTACCGTCAAAATAGACTTTCTTTCTACTTCCTTAAATTCTGTCCATGAGCGTATATTGTCGATGTCAATAAATTGAATAAAAGATTATTATAAGTTTCTATATATTTGTTAATTTTCTAAGTATCATATTTATACCAGTCGAAGGGCTGTTACGTCCGAAATCTTGAATGGTCGCGATAAACTCTTCCCTCAGCGAATTCGTCTTGTATTTATATTACACTAGCCGAATGACCCGGGCAACGCCCGTGTTTTACCCGATTGAATGTTTTGATTCAAATACTATTTGTTACAATTATAAATTGGCGCCTTAAATAAATGCATATATTAGTTAATAACTATAGCCTATGTGCTTTATCTGTCTATGTACTGTTGGCTTCCGTAGGCGTCTCTTACTGGGAAAAAGAAAGAGAGGATTCCATTTAGTTATTAACTAATATATGCATTTATTTAAGGAGCGACCCGCTCCAACACAATAGTTACAAAAACGTAAAAGCGAGTGGGGGAGGCATGTTGGGGGGGAGGGGGGGGGGGGGGGCAAAGGTGGCGTGTTCGTAGCCAACCAATAGGAGGGCGCCATTCCAAAAAAAAAAAAAAGCAAACGGTGACAGAGTTGATTAGGAGATGAGGAATGACGCTCGTAACTGTATATAGAATATGTAAATTATAAAACAAAAAAATATATTTCTGTTGTATTTTAGAATTGTTGAGATTATGCAATGGAAATGCAGTCGTGATTAAATCTTGAAAGTGTGATAATAAAAATGGTTTTGATCAGAGGTTGCTTTAATTGAGCTAATGAATATATATAAAATACATAATTTGGTAAAAGTACTGCCTGGCTTAAGGCGAGTAGAACAAGGAAAACAAAAGATTATTTACATAATGTACAAAGATTTGAGCCGGCCTTTGGGATAAAACAACAACGAGTTTTTATAGGGGAAGAGTGACCTCTGGCGGTCGATTAAGCAGAATATTTGAATCTTTGAAAATATGATTTTAAATAAAATAATATTTTTATATAAGATGTATATGTTAAATGGTCGGGGCATGTCGCCAACAGCACGGGGAACGACAGCCCGTGTGGAATGTGATGGAGCTCCAGTTACCAAGCCGAGTTCTGCGACCGCCCGAGGGCACACTCCATCCGCCGCTCCCGGGGACAAACGAACTCCGCCCGCAAACATTGACACACACGGCGTGAAGTATTTATAACTCTTACATCACACTACTGATCGTAATCTCTATTTACACTCATAGACAAAAGGAAGTAGAAAGTCTTTGATGTCGCCGGTCGTCTGATTTTTGGAGGAGGCAGAAGCGATTTTGTTCACACTTGGTTATCTCGTGTGTCTTCAATAAAGGTCACTGTAATATCTTCCAGATTTATTGTCTAAATCTCGATATACATGCTAAAAGGTACAACTTACTTAAGTTTTGTCCATGAGTGTATATTGGTTATCTCGTGTGTCTTCAATAAAGGTCACTGTAATATCTTTCAGAGTTATTGTCTAAATCCCGATATACATGCTAAAAGGTACAACTTCCTTAAGTTATGTCCATGAGTGTACCTGGCCCATCCACTATGCGCCATATGTATGTCTAACGGTCCGATATATCGTATCATCAGACAGGTCCAACGTTGACCGATGTTACATCAGCTGCGGGCTGACATGGACAAGAAGTGTGGTGCGTCTATAATACAAGGTGCGTTCATTAATTTCCAGGACTGGTTAAAAAATAAAATAAATAGAAAAGCTATAGAAAAATTTTTTATACAGAGTTAAATATTGGACATTCGACCACACCTGACTGAAAGTACGAGTCTCGTGGCGCACGCGCCGATCTAAAAATAGAACAAAACAACTTCCTTGTAAGGTTCGCATTTCTAATTTAAAAATGGCCATTTTCGAAGAGCAGAGAATCTGCATTAAGTTTTGTTTTAAATTGAAAAAAAGTGCTACTGAGACGCATGAATTGATTAAAGAAGCTTTTGGCGATGCAGCTTTATCCCGTTCAAGAAATTTTGAATGGTTTTCACGCTTCCTAAAAGGTCGGGAAAAGTTAAACGATGACAGCATACTGGGCGTCCAAGATCATTACGTTGTGAGGAAAACATGCTCAAAATAAAGGAATTAATTAAATCTAACAGAAGAATTTCTATTAAAGACTTATCTTCAGAGACTGGACTATCTGTAGGACTGTGTCATCAAATAGTAACAAAAGATTTGGACATGATCCGGACGTCTTCAAAATTTGTTCCCCGGATTCTAACAGAGGAACAAAAGGAGGTTAGAATGGATGTCTGCAAAAACATGGTTGAAATGACTCGGACCGATCCAGAATGGATGCAAAAAATCATTACCGGGGATGAGACATGGGTGTATCAGTATGACCCGGAAACCAAACGTCAATCCAGCCAATGGATTGAAAGAGGGGAACCGAAACCCAAAAAGGCAAGATTTACAAAATCCAAAGTCAAGACATTGCTTGTTACATTTTTTTATATTAATGGTTTGGTTCACCATGAATTTATTCCTTTCGGACGTACAATTAATCAAGAGGTTTATTTGGGGATAATGAGGTGCTTAAGAGAGGTAGTGCGCCTTAAAAGAACTGAAAGATGGCAAAACAATGACTGGATACTTCACGTCGGTAATGCGCGGCCGCACACAGCCCATGTTGTTTTGCAGTTCTTGGCCAAGTATTCAACCATACAGATCCCTCATACACCCTATTCCCCCGAATTAGCCCCCAATGACTTTTTCCTCTATCCTAAATTGAAAATGAAGTTAAAAGAAAGGAAATTTGACAATGTTGGTATGATATAAGTTGAATCGAAGGCAACCGTGAGGACCCCCTCAAAAAGTGATTTTATCTCCTGCTTCGACAATTGGAAAAAAATATGGAACAGGTGTATTGAGGCAGGAGGGGCATATTTTGAAAAATATTGAATTAGTTTTTTTATTTGTTTTATTTTTACAAATTTATTTATGCTTATGAGGTGATACAGCAACATCTTTACAATTAGAGAGGAGACAAAATGAACCAAATAGCTGCTGTATTGTCCGTGAGGTCAAGAGACGTACGGACCTCTATGGTGTTGATCTCTTGGCGGAACGACTTGGAAGTCGGACTCGGGCCTCCCCACTACGGCAAAGTGGATCAACATTTTTACAAAGATACAGAGCAGTCCTGGAAATTAATGAACGCACCTTGTATTACTTCATAGGGTAAAATATCCTAGCTGCCAAGCTTTAGACTTTAGAACCTGATGTCCCTGGTTCGAACACGCTTTTCGCTATTTTTTTTCTCTAATTATTTTTGTGATCTCTTCCTCATTTTGTAAATATTGACTGAGTTGTCAATAAATTTGTTTTAATTGTCAATTGTCATTACTTCATAGGGTAATATATAGTCGTTGGATGACTGAAAAAGCATCTCAATTCTTTACAATCTTAGTATTAATGTCTTGTACAATCTATTGTGGGCTGGGTGGTATAAACTGTTCATTTCCCCAGCCACTGGATGGAATCTAATCCCGTATTGGCCACCTTTTTCTGAAGAAAAAATCACTTCAATGGTCCCTCATTCTTGCAAAATTCCAATCCCACCAGTGAGTGCAAGTAATCAAACGGGTCTCTGCAACACTTGTAAGTGCAGAAGTCGAACTGATTTCTACATGTATAGACATGTGGTGTACTTACAGTAAAAACAGTCGCTAAATACCCATCATGACCTGTGTCAAATTATATTGACCAACATTTTCAGTTTTTTCTGATCAGTTTTTAGCGGGAAGAATGTAGTCTTCGTTTGTTAGTGAACCAATCTCTCATGCCTTCTCATTGGACGAATGTGGCCATGTCTGTATATAAGAGGGGACTAAGGGAATGCGAGGGGGGCCCAGAGCGAGGATAATTGGTGTGGAGACGCTTAAAATGTTTTTCTACGTGATTTTTCCGTGTCTGGGGATCTCTTCGCATCCCGGTGTGACCCGAGTCCGATCCCTACCAACGTTACAATAAAGATAAGTACTGTTTTGTTTTTATTTTACTAATCGCGAGGTTTATTTACTTCTCTTGTTGTTGGTGTTGTACTCTTGAGTGTACGCTGTGTATTAAGTTACATTTACTTTAGGCCATAATATTTTGCTTTTTGTGTGGTAACCCGTAAGACTAACTTTTTGTCACCTGTGCCACGTGTGTTAAGGATAAAGGATCTAAATGTTGAAGGAATGTTCAAAGAATTGTTACAACCAGCGCACAGAGAGCAGTGTCAGAACTGCCTCAGCTATCCGTCGTAGCAGCGCCAGCAAACACAAGTCTAGAAACGGTGACCGACCCGAGCTTTTTACAGATAGGTCCTGGGTGTCACAGTATGCAAACCACTTACAACAACAAAGCCTTTACTAAGGAACCCGTCTCATACAGAATTCTCCCAGATGGGTATACAGAAGTAAACAGTTATCTACTGTTGTGTATTTGCATATCTGCAAATATCCCAAGTATGCAAATACACAACACTTGCTGCCTTTGGAGAAAAGGTCCCGAGCCGGAGCCCTAGACCCCAGCGAGAGAAGCCGCGGTCAACAAGGTAGGACGTGGCACCAGTTGGAGACAACCAGAGTCCTGTTGCTGCTTCTGGAGGAAAAGTCCCGAGCCGGAGCCCCAGACCCCAGCGATCCAGGAGACCGCCAGACCGTCTCCAATATTATTAGGAGGGGAGGGTGTTGTGTATTTGCATACTTGGGATATTTGCAGATATGCAAATACACAACATCTACAAAGTTAAAAAGACAACTTACACGAACAACAAAGCCTTTATTAAGGATACTCGTCCCATACAGAATTCTCCCAGATGAGTAAACAGAAGTAAACAGTTATCTACAAGTTAAACATCAAAACAGCAGTGTGTGTTATCTACATAAAGTGTGGAGATTAGAAACCACATAGGAATTAGTCCATTCAGATGATCCGTCATTTTTTAATAAATGTTGTGTAGCAACGCTATTAATTCTAAATATAAAGTTGGAATTCCAACAATTTGTGAAGTGAGGATGAAGAAGAATTGGGAAGGCCATCCGTGTTGAACCATCCCAGAGATTTCGACAATTTAACCCCCCAGATCTAAGCTATAGCTAATGTACATGTTGATTCTGCTTATATAGTCCACGCTGCGTTTCTTTTCTATTATAAAATACTCGCTTTCAAGTAATATAATGGCACTTAAAAATGCTTAATGAAAACATTGACAGTTTCTTTAGCCCGTTGAAGAGCGATTATCTCTTGAAAGTTTGCATTTTAAGATAAAAAGTAAATCAGTGTGTGAAATATTTGAGCAAACATTCCTTGTAAGATATAGTCGATGTTTTTATTAAGCCCGTTGAAGAGCGATTATCACTTGAAAGCTAGAAACTCATTGTGAGAAATATTTATAGTTTTAAACGCTTTTCTCACAATTTTATCTTGAATATAGTCTACACTGTAAGGTTTATTATAAGTTCCGTGTGTTCAGGTATATGTGCTATTATCGCAGTACACAGCCATAAATACGCCCTGAGACCGCTCCTACAGGGTGTGGAAGAGCTAAAAACGGCGTGCGGCGTGAGAGCGGGATTTCCGGTAACGAGCCGTGACGGCTTTTTGCGCGGATTGTTGGAGCGGTGTTTAATTGCCTCTCACGTGGTCACTTCCTCGCAGCGTTCTCACGTGCAATCGACAAGACGTCAGTTTCCGTGCTCTGGTCTCACACCGTCTCATCATCTTATACATATATCTATGAAGAAGGAATCAGAGTTTACGGCGTCGAGTTTCTTTTATTCCTTAAACTTGATTCCTTCTTCTTCTTTCTTATCTCGAATGACTGGGTGAAGTAGGATGCGTCTGCCTTTGTCATTAAGACTGGGAGCACTACTCAGTAGCAGGTCGACTTAGCTCCAAAAGAAATGGCCGCCCCTGACATGAGGAACAGACACCATGTGCAGCCGCTCCTAACATGGAGTACAAATGCTGCTCATCCTGTATACCTGGATTAGGAGCCCTTACAAGGTGCTATCAGCCGGGCCAGCTGAGCCCAGGTTGTTTAGTGAGCTTGTTACTGCTCCCCCTCCTCCTTTTTCATCCGGGCTTGGGAGCGGCAAAGGCGGAGTTTACTTGATTCCTTCTTCAAGACGATGTCTGTCTATTCCATCTCCTGTAATATATAATATACAAAGTTAAAACTCCCTTATACACACAACCACCAAGTTGCATCATTTGAGCACAATTAATCATTCTCTCTTATTTAATAAAAAGAAAATTGAATATCGATAAAACCATTACAATGGTTGCTATGGAAGTCAAAACTCACTTGTTTTACGCCAGGTAATTATTTATGAATAAGGAAAATTCACTTTTAGTGGGGACCATTCCGTGATGTCTGCCGATCTAAGGTGGAGAAGGGGGAAAATGGTAGAGTCTGAATATCTCAAGACCTCGGCAGACATGGTGTCCAGCTCGTAGAACTAACTCCCAGCTCTGAGCTGGAACACGACCAGCTGGGAAACCTCGTGGTTACCTCTATTGACTGAGTAACAAGGTTACATGGAGGATAGGTAAATTTTGAAACTATTATAGACGCGTATAATTCTTTTTGAAATTAAACAATTTCTACTGCCCTTACTGCAATGGAAAAATTATAGGGAGGGTCTGGCTCATCAGTGGTGAACCCTTCCAGCGGTTTCTCCAGTGTAATCTACCATTAAACTGGCGAAACCGCTGGGAGGGTTAATCACTGATTAACCAGACCCTCCCTATAATTTATCCATTGCAGTAAGGGCAGTAGAAATTGTTTAATTTCAAAAAGAATCTTACGCGTCTATAATAGTTCCAAAATTTCATAACAGATGGCGCGCTAATTCATCATGTTCATGTAAGAAACCTCTGGATTTTCTATCAATTTTATCAACGTACAATCATGGACAAGGCATATGGAATTTGTAACATGAATATCAGGATTCAGACAATAACTCTGAAGATACACAGCGATCTTTATTGAAGACACACGAGATAACCAAGTGTGAACAAAATTGTCTCTGTCTCCTTCAAAAAAAAAAAAAAGACAAGACGACCGGCGATATTAAAGACTTTCCACCTCCATTAGTTTTGTCCATGAGTGTAAATTCCTCAATAGTGATGTACAGTAATAGCGATAAATGATTTACTTCTTTTGGTCGCAGTGTCATTCTGACGCCTAATATGATCAGTAGCAAATGGAAACAATTCTTTTCGAACAAACGTGAAATTGTGAAAAAAGAGTAAAAAAGTGATATTGTACTGGGATAAGTTGCATAAATTAAGAAAAAGGCATCTCCTTATCGTGTAACTGAAAGTTGCTGATGGCTTTCGCCATCTATCGGAATAAATATCAACTATTCTCGTTGATTTTTAATTATTCCAGAAATAGCCGAATACCCAAATTTTGGATTAATCAAGAATGGGTATTTGGCCAATTCTGGCATAATTAAAAAATCAACGAGAATAGTTGATATTTATTCCGATAGATGGCGCAAGCCATAAGCGATAAGGAGATGCCCCTTTTTCTTAAACATGAAATTATTTGGCAATAACCCTATTATCTCTAGTTATTTCGGGCGTTTTCGCCTTACATGGGGATTGGGACCGAAGAAAGAGTTAAAATGCGCACACACTCAGTCCACGTGTTCCTGTAGTTATTCGAGCTACGTGAATCCACCAATATATCCGAGGTCAACGTACAGGGAAACCTCCGCTGGGTCACCACGCCGTGGAATCGCTATAAAACTCCGCTTACATAACTACTGGAGCACGTCAGCCGCCTGACCTCCCCCGCTCGCCGTGGCTGAGACACACACATCAAATATCACATTACTTCACGGGATCCTGGTACAAGAACAGGTGTATATTCTAGACAATTGAAACAAATTTTATTGAGTTCTTGTCAATAATTTACATCAAAAATGGAAAAAAAAAAAAAACCTAAAAGATAGATGATCATGCGGAGGATGTGCCCCTGCGAGTGAGCCTTCTTTCCCAGGCGATGAGCGGGTCCTCTGCTCCTCCGGTCAGCCCAACCTGTACGAAGTACCGGTAGATGATGGATGTGGCAGACGCTAGGATGGCCAGGTTGTAACCTTCGAGGCCAGACCCGAAAATCCAGGCCCGCAAGTCAGGGGGTCGCCCAAGGACACTGAAGGCTTCGATGATGAAGGGCCTGAGGTGTATCCTCTAGGTGGATATAAACCATGTCGCGGGGATAGACAGAATCTAGAAGACAGGTAGATAGTGCTGGCTTGGAAAGCTACGTCTAGTAGGTGAGACAGAAGTACCTTCAGGGACAAACTTAAGGAGATGGAAAGTCTTTGATGTCGCCGGTCGTCTTTTTTTTTTAAGTATACAGAGGCAATTTTGTTCACACTTGGTTATCTCGTGTGTCGTCAATAAAGATCACTGTAATATCTTTCAGATCTACTGCCCCGATATACATGCTGAGAAGTAAAACTTCCTTAAGTTTTGTCCAAGAGTGTAATTGAGGTGAGATGGCACCAGAGTTAAGGTAAGACCAAAGTTAACGGCTTCAGTCCAATTGGTCTACATCCAAGTCAGGTGTCAAGAGTTGACAAAGTTGTTCGGATATTCATATAACGGGGAAAACTTGTGTCGATTGAGGCTCCGTGTGGAACGTGGTCCAGACACGGCGACATCAAGAGCTCCGAGTTCACGTTCGCCAGTGAAGCTTAGGTCGGACATGGCTGGAAATGATGGTGGCTTTAAGTGTAGAACCTGCACGTACTCAGCCACACACACAATGCCGAGGAGGGAGCTTGAGAAACGGCTACCACATCCTAGGAAGGCAACAGGCTCGCAAATTACTTACTCCCGGCACGGGGAGGTAGTGACGAAAAATAACAATACGGGACTCTACGAGGCACCGTAATTGGGATGAGTACACACACAAAGCAATTCTCTATTTATTAAACCTTTCCCTTAATCAATACATTCTCTCATGCCAACTCTGTTTTATTTTGAAGTGCTAAAACATTCATTTATTTATTTATCGTTCAAATATTGTGTTGATTGTGAGAACATTTGATGATTTGAATGTAACACCGATGTCGACAAGAATTCATTTAAAATTTTTCAAATCAAATTCTATTTGAGAAAAACGGCTAAGTTTTAGGTTTCTCTACCTGTTTTAACTTTGGAAAACGTGTTTCTTTTACAGCGAAATGGCGTCTAGGCATTCCAGTTAACATTCGGCTAGCATGGATTCCCTAAAAACCTGTCATCCCAGCTGCTACACTCATGGACAAACCTTATGGAGGTGGAAAGTCTTTGATATTACCGACCGTCTATTTTTATTTTTATGAGACAGAGGCAATTTTGTTCACACTTTATTATCTCGTGTGTCTTCAATAAAGGTCACTGTAATATATTTCAGAGTTATTGTCTCAATCCCGATATACGTGTTAAAAGGTAGAAATCCCTTAAGAAGAAACGTCCCAAAGTTCTGCTGCCTCGACTCAGCAACATTTATATAAAGCTGTATGGGCGGAAGTTTGCCGAGGCCCGCTGCGTCCATGGCCGTTGGGGGTCACGCACCTGGTGGATCTAACCTCTGAGGCTAAGTTTGATCGTGGCGTCTTGAACCACAAAGTTTCCGTATAACATGTACACATGCGTATAGCTATTCCAAGTGTGGCTCCGTGTGTTTGAGTAGACCTCCTACACAGCTATCTCTGGACTCTTACTGAGATCATTACTGCTGGCAGAGATGGGGGCGAATGAAGATAAAACGGCGCCCAATGTTCACCAGGATGATTGTACAGTAACTGTCGATGAATAATGGGGAGAATCAATAAATACATTGAACTACCTCCTACGTGTTTGTGAGAAATGGTACTATAGCGAAAGCTGTTGATTTTCGTTCCAACCGCTATTGGAAATTCGCTATTACGATCTCAATACACCATCATTGCGAGCAAGTTTCGCTGGAGTCCTGGCGTGAAACCAGACTACATTCACCTCTCGGAGTCAGAACATCGCTGTGTTGGTATGTAAGGACTGCTCAGGGTGTGACATTGCAGGTTTGCGGAAGCTACACTATTATGAGCTTAACGTTAAACATTTTAAGAAATGCATATTTGTTATGTCTTCTGTCGAATCTGTTCTATCACTTCAATCTGAGGTGTTGGAGGGACCCAATGTGTGGCCCAGGACTGGTGATGTTCCCCGAGGACCGTGACGAGGCCCAGCTCCTGTTCCGCTCCGACCAGCAGGTCTCCCGCTCCGGCTTCTCCATCCGAGTGCGGCAGGTGAGCCGCTGCGGTCCTGGGTGCCGCCTCAGGGCGCGGCGGGAGGCGGGCGAGCTGTCCGAGCCCTGCCCGGCTCTGACCGTGGAAAGGCTCCCTGGGGATTGCCGACGCCTTCAGCTCGACTTCTCCCCGGCGACGGCGTGCGGGGACGTGCGCGTGGACGGACGCCCGCTCTGCGGCCCATCGCCCCGTAAGTCATTCCACCATACCGCTAACACAAGGTTCGTATGCCGGCTCCAGGAACCTGCTTCAACACTGGAAATAACGAGAGAATACAGCCATTATACAGCAATACATCCGCCGTTAGAATTTGTCATTACACGACCACCCGCTGTCCTCCTTCTCGAGGAAGAAAGAAACACCATCGCAACAGTGGGTGGCCGAAACCTCGTGTGATAGATGCTGAAGGTCAATGTGTTTCTATCTTCAATTGAAGAAACATAATTGTTCTCTCCAGTATAGAATTAAAACAACAAGATTACTGAAATGTTAAAATAAAGCTATAAAATGTGTGCCATATTTGAAAGCTTCAAGGAGATAGTGTATTCTCAATGTGACCAGAGAAGGACCGTCGTATTTTTGTAGAAGTTACGTCGTGCGAGACACGCTGATAGCTGAGTGGAACTTTCTAAGTTTCGCTCTTAGACAAACTCCACGTTCCATTGTACATTGAATTATCATTCCGACTAATGAACTTTCTTATTTATCTAAAATCCAGGCCTTGTGTAATATTGTCAAAGAATTTTTACCTAGGGCAGCATTACAATGCATCAGCTCTTTGCTCGTAGACAACTTCTAAAAGTTACATTCATAGTGGGAAACACATATTTTAAACTGTCGATCAACACTAGTCCGAGTTGGAGGTAATTAATCATAACGTAGAGATTGGATAGAGGAAGTTGGACCACAATCAGTGTTGGCATGTTTTACCTTGAGATTGGCGACAATTGGCGGTCGAAACGTCGGTTGGTTGTCACATACTGTTCATTTATGTATGGCTGAAGGAACTCAGGTCACACCAGGTATCGAGGTATTGGCTAGAGAAGGTGAGGCTACTGATATTGAGTGTTCCATCTATACTGTCAAATTATATTGACAAACATTTTCAGTTTTTAGCAGGAAGAATGTTGTCTTCGTTTGTTAGTGAAAAAATCTCTCACGCCTTCTCATTGGACGAATGTGGCCATGTCTGTATACAATAGGGGACTAAGGGAATGTGAGGAGGCCCCCGGAGCGAGAATTTGTGTGGAGACGCTTAAAGTGTTTTTCTACGTGATTTTTCCGTGTCTGGGGATCTCTTCGCATCCCGGTGTGACCCGAGTCCGATCCCTACCAACGCTACAATAAAGATAAGTACTGTTTTGTTTTATTTTACCAACCGTGAGTTTTATTTACTTCCTTCTTGTTGTTGGTGTTGTACTCTTGAGTGTACGCTTTTCTTTGTATTAAGTTACATTTACTTTAGGCCCTAGTATATTCCATTTATGTGTGGTAACCCGTAATAGTAACTTTTGTCAATACGGATAGGACTTCCATATTCCTCCCCACTATATAGAATTGAACGTTCTCTCCCCGACCGAGGGGCAAAGAGAGTGTGTGGAATGAGAAAGTGACGGGCGGAGCGGAAGGCCCCGGGCTCGCGGCGACCCAGTATCGCAGGTAGGAAGTCATCAGGTCCGGAAGTCCGCTACTTCCGCCTGGGCATGATCGGCCCACCTAATTCTTCCAACTTTCTCCACGCTTGGAGCACACTTCCTCCATTCTGACATCGTGTTGTCTTTGTACAATATGTACTTCTGTAGATTGTCACATCTCTCCCGAAGTTTCTACTTAGTACACCCGCTACATGTTTAGATATGTACTTCCAACTTTCTCTACGCTTGGAGCACATTTCCTCCATTCTTACATCTTGTTAACTTTGTACAATATGTACTTCTGTAGATTGTCAGATCTCTCCCGAAGTTTCTACTTAGTACACCCGCTACATGTTTAGATATGTAATTCCAACTTTCTCCACGCTTGGAGCACACTTCCTCCATTCTGACATCGTGTATCTTTGTACAATATGTATTTCTGTAGATTGTCACATCTCTCCCGAAGTTTCTACTTAGTACACCCGCTACATGTTTAGATATGTACTTCCAACTTTCTCCACGCTTGGAGCACATTTCCTCCATTCTGACATCGTGTTGTCTTTGTACAATATGTACTTCTGGAGATTGTCAGATTTCTCCCGAAGTTTCTACTTAGTACACCCGCTACATGTTTAGATATGTACTTCCAACTTTCTCCGCGCTTGGAGCACACTTCCTCCATTCTTACATCGTGTATCTTTGTAGAATATGTACTTCTGTAGATTGTCAGATCTCTCCCGAAGTTTATACTTTGTACACCCGCTACATGTTTAGATATGTACTTCCAACTTTCTCCACGCTTGGAGCACATTTCCTCCATTCTGACATCGTGTATCTTTGTACAATATGTATTTCTGTAGATTGTCACATCTCTCCCGAAGTTTCTACTTAGTACACCCGCTACATGTTTAGATATGTACTTCCAACTTTCTCCACGCTTGGAGCACATTTCCTCCATTCTGACATCGTGTATCTTTGTATAATATGTATTTCTGTAGATTGTCACATCTCTCCCAAAGTTTCTACTTAGTACACCCGCTACATGTTTAGATATGTACTTCCAACTTTCTCCACGCTTGGAGCACATTTCCTCCATTCTGACATCGTGTATCTTTGTACAATATGTATTTCTGTAGATTGTCACATCTCTCCCGAAGTTTCCACTTGGTGCACCCGCTACATGTTTAGATATGTACTTCCAACTTTCTCCACGCTTGGAGCACACTTCCTCCATTCTTACATCGTGTATCTTTGTACAATATGTACTTCTGTAGATTGTCAGATCTCTCCCGATGTTTCCACTTAGTACACCCGCTACATGTTTAGATATGTACTTCCAACTTTCTCCACGCTTGGAGCACACTTCCTCCATTCTTACATCGTGTATCTTTGTAGAATATGTACTTCTGTAGATTGTCAGATCTCTCCCGAAGTTTATACTTTGTACACCCGCTACATGTTTAGATATGTACTTCCAACTTTCTCCACGCTTGGAGCACACTTCCTTCATTCTTACATCGTGTTGTCTTTGTACAATATGTACTTCTGGAAATTGTCAGATTTCTCCCGAAGTTTCCACTTAGTACACCCGCTACATGTTTAGATATGTACTTCCAACTTTCTCCACGCTTGGAGCACACTTCCTCCATTCTTACATCGTGTTGTCTTTGTACAATATGTACTTCTGTAGATTGTCAGATTTCTCCCGAAGTTTCCACTTAGTACACCCGCTACATGTTTAGATATGTACTTCCAACTTTCTCCACGCTTGGAGCACACTTCCTTCATTCTTACATCGTGTTGTCTTTGTACAATATGTACTTCTGGAAATTGTCAGATTTCTCCCGAAGTTTCCACTTAGTACACCCGCTACATGTTTAGATATGTACTTCCAACTTTCTCCACGCTTGGAGCACACTTCCTCCATTCTTACATCTTGTTAACTTTGTACAATATGTACTTCTGTAGATTGTCACATCTCTCCCGAAGTTTCCACTTAGTACACCAGCTACATGTTTAGATATGTACTTCCAACTTTCTCCACGCTTGGAGCACACTTCCTCCATTCTTACATCTTGTTAACTTTGTACAATATGTACTTCTGTAGATTGTCACATCTCTCCCGAAGTTTCTACTTAGTACACCCGCTACATGTTTAGAGATGTGGGGTTCTTATATGTGAAAAATCAAGGGATAAGCTTTCGACGTCATTCTTGTAATGAGAGATACTCTCTTGTCCTTGGGGGAATATGATCTCCCCAAAAGGCGGAAGAGTCAAATTTAATTGGCGAACATCGTAGACGGAGAAGGCACTGGCAAACCACTTCTGTATCAAGCACTGCTGAGAATGGCCCAAATATCAATCATACTGGGTGCATCGAGCCCAAATTGATTACATTATGAACAAAATAAGATGTAAAAGTTCAATTCTTTCAACTAAGACATCACCAGGTGCACAGAATGTGGAAGTGATCATGAACTACTTATTTCAAGAGCAAAAATCAAATTACAGAAAATTGGAAACTCCAGCTGTAAGATATGACATTGCTGCATTATCGCCTAGTCATACACAATTGTGGAATCCAATAGATTCAGTGAGTTAGGTAGAGGATGCAAAAAAAAAAGCAGATGAATATTTGAATGAGGTAAACAAAATTATCAAAACAGACGAACAAAAAATATATATAACAAAGATTACAAAAATAAACCCAAATGGCTCTTAAAAGAAGCAATTAATATACCAATAGAAAGTAAATATAAATATTAAAGGAATTGGAAGAAATGAGAAAATTAAATGAAGTTTTTCAGAAACAAGCGCAAGGAAATATAAATAACTAATTCTTATGTAGCGATTTAACAAATTGAAAGAAGACAAGTTTCTTTAATCGTTTAACGACGCAAGCTTTCGGGCAAAAACCCTTCAACAGGCAAGCTAAAGCATAAATACGATACTATGAACGTAGATACTAATGGCTGAAGTCTATCTACGTTCATAGTGTCGTATTTATGCTTTAGCTTGCCTGTTGAAGGGTTTTTGCCCGAAAGCTTGCGTCGTTAAATAATTAAAGAAACTTGTCTTCTTTCAATTTATTAAATCGCTACATATCTTACTGAGAAGAATCTTTTATATTTAAATAATTCTTAATCAGGAATGTAGCAAAACTGAAGAATCCAACAAGGGCTGGAAACCAAGACATCTATTCAAGCAAATTAAGGAAATCAAAATTTATATAAAAAAGGTTAAGTGAGGTGGCGTTTATCGTTGTATTGAGAGAGAATCGGTGAAGATATTTTGGGGACACATAGCAACTTGGTGATCAGCTTCGTCGCGTGGATTTACTTTCTGTTGAATTCGAAATTAATCAGAGAGGCACATGTCTCGTTCAGCTTCAATAAGGAACAACATTTACACGGAGTTCCAGGCACGTTCGTTGAACGACCATCGCTCTAGGGAGTGTGAAAATAAGTATTCCCCGGATTTTATTATGTACTAGCCGAATGACCCGGGCAACGCCCGGGTTTTAACCGATTAAATGTTTTTATTCAAATACTAATTGTTACAATAATAAACTGGCTCCGTGGATGTCACTCTTGTGAAACGTCCCGCTCCAAACTTTGTGTGCTTTTAAAATATAAAAATGTAAATTTTCACAACGATATTTGAAAGTTGTATTTCCCGTCGTACCGTGTGAGGGCTCCACGTGGTTGTTTACTTCTCGAAGTTACCGCAGTGAGGCGCTGGTTGCGAGTGAAATAGGATAAATTTGTTGATAATTTGTTAATAACTCCAAGGATATTCGAGATAGAAGCCTGAAAATTGGCTTATAAGTTTTCCAGATTCAACTTTATATACTGTTAAAATATCAGCCAGATTAGTTACGTATTGTGGACGTGTATAGCCGACAAACATACATACATACACTGACTTTTATATATATATACGTATAAAGGGATAGGTATTTTTTTCCACATTTGAATTTTGGGCCCTTGATATAAAATCTCATAGAAATAAATAGGTGAAAGAGGTATTTGAAGAATGGCCTCGAGGGTCATGACCTGCTGCGGCAACCCTATTGGAAATTCTGTATAAATGTTTGTGTAATTGATTTCAAGATATTCGGGCTTGCACACATTTGATAAGGATATTTTTAGATATAATTATCTTAAAATATATCCATATATATATATATATAGTGTAAAAACTATATAATATAAATTTAACAGTGATACTACATTTAAAACTTAAGGAGCAATCTGATCAGAATGATAAATCATATCAAGTAGATTTGGTTAGATTAGCAAGCTAAATCTAAATTAATTATAAAAATAAATAGTTGTATAGTTTTATAGTTAAGTATTCTATTAAAATTATCTTCATTATTTTGATTATTTAAATTCAAATTATAAAATTTGTTAATTGTTATTATTTAGTATAGATAGAGAAAAAAAATCCTTTACTTCTAAAACATCCTCTAGTTAATTATATATTTATAATTAATAACAATAAAATTTAACAACGTAACGTCTTTTGTATCGGCTTTTATACGTCATTTAGACATACTCTAATCCTATATATAGAATAATAGAAGTGAGAATATATATGATAGTTAGAAAAAAGAGAGAAAGACAGAACCATGCACTATTAATCAAACTAATAATAAAAAAACAAAAAGTTTTGTAAATAAGGTAGATAAGATTGTTAGTATTGTTGCACCAGGTTGCGGCTTGGCAGACTCTTCAGCCTGGATTCTCTCCTGTGCTGGGTCTTGCATCTTACCAGAGCGTGTTTCAACCATCCTGCAAATTTATAAAAGGGAATAACGAGATAAGTCTTCTTTAAGTAGCCACCAGAGTCCTTTATTTATTTTCTCACATCAAAGAGAGCAGTGAAGTCACGTGTACCTAAATACAAATGATGACAATCTAAATAATCTGTGTTTTAAATAAATATCATAGAATATAAAAATAAATAAATATATAATTTAAATTTCAAATATATTAAAAATAATATAAGAAATACGCCATTAATCATGATGTAACACTTCCCCCTCTCCAGAGGTCGTCACGTCCTCGTGAGTTACCTCATCAATTCTCTCAAAATAGGGTTTGAGTCTTGAGACATGGACAATCAATGGGTCTTGGCCAGGATTATCTTTTGGCTCAATTAAGTAATTTACGTTAGACAGCTTCTTTAATATTCTATATGGGCCAAAATATTTTCTCAGTAGTTTCTCACACTTTCCTATTTTCCTAATTGGTGTCCAAACTGCTACTAATTCTCCTGGTTCGTAGCTTCTTTCCATGTGTTTCTTGTCATAGTTATTTTTCATTCTTTCTTGAGTCTTTATTGTGTTGTTAATAACTAATTTTCTTGTTCTGTTTATTTTGTCTAAGTGATGTTTTATGTATTCATCATAATCATCTTTGTCAATGTCCACCGAGATATTCCTGTCGTCCAAAAGAGACGTGGGTTCTCTTCCAAACATCAGGAAAAAGGGAGAATATCCTGTGGTTTCCTGAATTGTAGTATTGTAAGCGTGAGTGATGAATGGGAGTATTTCGTCCCAATTTTTCTGATCAGTGTTCACATACATACTGAGCATATTAATCAATGTTCTATTTAACCGCTCTGTCAATCCATTAGTCTGGGGATGATAGCTCGTTGTGAAGCAATGTTTAATCTTGCACGTTTTCATCACCTCTTTCATTAAATTACTGGTAAATTGAGAGCCTCTGTCACTAATAAGATATTGTGGGGCTCCGTGCCGAAGAAAAATATCCTCTACTAGAAATTTAGAAACTTCTTTCACTGTTGCTTCCGAGACTGCTCTTGTTTCTGCATATCTAGTGTAGTAGTCCGTCAGCACGATTATCCATTTTTTCCTGTTTTTCGTAGATGGTAGTGGACCAACAAAGTCAATTCCAATTCTTTCGAAAGGAAAGTTGGCTGGGGGGATGGGCTGTAGTAGTCCAGAAGGTAATTGGTTTGAGCCTTTCCTACTTTGGCAAAGGTGACACGTCTTAACGAATTCTGAGACATCCTTTAGCATGGATGGCCAAAAGTATTTACTCTTTATTCGGTACATGGTTCTGGCGACGCCCAGATGGCCATTCGACATATGATTGTGATATTCTTTCATAATTTCTCTCTTTTTATTCTCTGGAACCACAAGCAACCACGCCCTGCCTTCAGGGTTCGGGTTTTTCTTAAAGAGGCATCCATCTTCTTCTTTAAAGTTTTGCGCAATTGATCGCCTGCTTCCATTAAGGTTTTTCTTAACACTTTCGATAAATTTATCCTCTTCGTCTGTTATTTGATTTAAAAATAGCCTTTCAAAATCCTCATCCCAATCAGTTTCTGGTAAGGGCCCCCTAGATAAGCCATCGGCGTCCAGATGCTTCTTTCCCGATTTATGTATTATATCGAAGTCATATTCTTGAATTTTCAATGCCCATCTTGCCAATCGACCTGTTGGATCCTTCAAGTTTTTGAGCCAGCATAAGGCGTGATGGTCTGTTACTATTTTAAAGTGTCTTCCATAAAGGTAGGGTCGTAATTTTGACATTGACCAGACAACGGCCAGACATTATTTTTCAGTGGTTGAATAATTTTGCTCCGCTTTACTTAGGGTACGACTCAAATATGAGATCACCTTCTCTTCACCACCGATGTCTTGGACAAGTGTTGCACCTATGCCGATGTTGGACGCATCAGTATGAACATAGGTAGGTGCATTTGGATTGAAGTGACCTAAAATTGGTGGACTTAATAGTGCTGTTTTTAGGGATTGAAACGCTTCCTCTTGTCTTTCTGTCCAGGTAAATGATACACTTTTTTTTATAAGGTTGGTCAAAGGGTCAGCAATTTTTGAAAAGTCTTTGATAAATTTTCTATAATATGAACACATTCCCAAAAAGGATTGTACTTCTTTGACCTTTTTGGGCCGAGGAAAATTTCTGACAGCTTTGATGTTATGTTCCGCGGGTTTTATACCATGTTTGCTCGTTATATAGCCGAGAATCTCCAATTCTTCAAAAGCAAATCGGCATTTTTTGTCGTTTAACCTTAAATTAGATTCACGAAAACATCTAAAAACAGCTTCAAGTCTTTTGAGGTGCGTTGGAAAATCCGGGCTATATATGATAACATCATCCAGATAACACAAACAAATTTGCCATCTCAGATTTCCAAGCATATTCTCCATATTTCTCTCAAAGGTAGCAGGCGCGTTACAAAGTCCAAAAGGCATCACGTTGAATTCATATAATCCATGCGCTGTAGTGAAAGCTGTTTTCTCTTTGTCTCTTTCTTCGACTTCAACTTGCCAATATCCAGATCTGAGGTCTATTGCTGAGAAGTGTGTAGATCCTTGGAGAGTATCCATAACTTCGTCTATTCTAGGGATCGGATAGACATCTTTTACTGTCACATTATTCAGTTTTCTGTAGTCCACACAAAATCTGTATTTACCATCTCGCTTCTTGACCAATATTACTGGAAAAGACCAGGGGCTAGAAGATGGCCTAATTATGCCTTCTGTAAGCATCTCGTCAATTTGCTCTTTTATAATATCTCGTTCTTTAGCACTTACCCGGTAAGGCTTGTGTTTAATTGGCTTCGCGTCTTCTGTGTCTATCCGATGTTTTGCCAAATTGGTTCTCCCTAATCTCGATGAAAAAAGATCTCCATACCTTTCTAAAACTTGTTTTAACTCCTTCTGTTCCTTTGGTGAAAGATTTTCGTTTATTTGGAATCTAGGTTCTTCGTTCTTTTCTACCTCTCTTTCTCGACTCACATTTATTTTCGCTGGACTACTTCCAAAAGCCAATGTTTGGTTTTTCATTATTTTTAACGGTCGAGGATACGGATTAGTTATCCAGATGTGTGTTTCCCTATTTATAACATTGATCAAGCTTCTTGCTAGGCGAAGTCCATTTGTTTGAAACATTTTGCTGCTCTCCTCGATGATATATTCTCCATCCTCTGTTTCTACCAATGCCTTGATCAATTTCATGGAACATTCCGGTACAATGGAATCCTTGGCACTCTTTATTTTCAACATTTCAAATTTGATTTCGTCATGATTATTCGTCAAATCATATTTTATAGTTTCTTGCTTACAATCTATTTTTGCGTTCATTTTCTTAAGGAAATCTCTCCCAAGAATTAATGTCCGTAAATGTGTTTTCAATATCACAAAGTTGTGTGATAATGTTTCGTCATCAATTTTTATATTTAAAAATATACTTCCTACCATGTCCAATTTTTTTCCATCGGGTCCTGCACAAATTTTTGCGAGTTTACTTATACCATGGCCTGTATCGAGGGCCGTTCTGAGGTCGACCACTGAGAGGTCAGCACCTGTATCAACCAAAGCTTCAAAAGTCCCTATCTTGTCCACATTAATTTTTAATTTGTATTTAGGGTCCAACTTCTTGATTCCGTTTATGGTCGACTTGCTTTGGTTGACAGATTCAGGCGCGACGCTTAGTTTAAATCTTCCAACACGGAATATCTATTCCGGGTAGGAATATTTGTCTGTGTGCTATGACATACATCAGCATAAAGCCGAGGTCCTGATTTCTCTGATATTTCATTCATTTGGCATTTTTCTTCGACCTTCTCTTGGGTATCTGCTGGATCCTCTTCTAGGATTCTTATAAACTTGACCCTACAATAACGGGCCACTTGCCCTGGCTTGTTACATTTAAAGCAGATTGGTCTTCCATCTTCCGTCCTATTTTTGCTCACTTCTTGGCTTTTATTGTAAGTGTTTCTCTGAAGGTTTGGTTTCGGCACAAAGTTAGGATTATAAGGACGTCTAGGGGTAGAGGGCTGGGGAAAGTTGTTTCGATACTGTCTGGGGGTAGGAGGGGAGTCGTTCTTGTAATTATTGGAAACAGGGGCTTGGGGCCTGGAAGTGGTCTGGTAGTTTCGTGCGGCAGTCGGCGGCACGTACCTCGATTGTTGTTGGGGTCTAGAATAGCGTGGACCGTTATATAGGTTTCTGGATTTCTCCACACGTTCCCGATACTTCTTTTCAAAAGAATCCATTTTCTTGCACACGACAAGAAGGACATCGGTCGTTTTAGGAGGGTTCAGGTAGAGCGCGAATGAGTACTCTTTTTTCAGTCCTCCAATAACATGTTCAAATTTTGTTTCTTCTTCCATTGCGGGGTCAACCTTGTTGCACAACACTAGAATGTCTTCCGCGAACCTGATTGCTGGTTCATTCCAGTGTTGCATTCTGTTGAGCTTCATTCTAAGTTCTTCTTTATTCGGGTCCAAAGAAAAATCCTGAATGAGGCGGATTTTAATATTTTCCCAGCTCGTGAAACTAGCCTTGTGTAAATTCAACCAGGTTTTAGCGCTTCCCGTCATGTTCATGGCGGCATAACGAGAGATAATGTAGTCTGCCCAATGGTACAAGAAGCCAATTTCTTCAAGAGATTCAATCCATGGGCGAGGGTCTTCCGTTCCATCATACTTGGGGATGTCGATGTTGGGATTCAGGACAACTGGGTCGGAACTAGCATCTCTACCAATTGTTGCACCAGGTTGCGGCTTGGCAGACTCTTCAGCCTGGATTCTCTCCTGTGCTGGGTCTTGCATCTTACCAGAGCGTGTTTCAACCATCCTGCAAATTTATAAAAGGGAATAACGAGATAAGTCTTCTTTAAGTAGCCACCAGAGTCCTTTATTTATTTTCTCACATCAAAGAGAGCAGTGAAGTCACGTGTACCTAAATACAAATGATGACAATCTAAATAATCTGTGTTTTAAATAAATATCATAGAATATAAAATAAATAAATATATAATTTAAATTTCAAATATATTAAAAATAATATAAGAAATACGCCATTAATCATGATGTAACAGTATATATATATATTTTTATAATTTTATATTTTATTCTTTTTTTTTTAAAGATTTTTTAAATTTTTTTATTTTAAAATATGAATATAAAAAGTTGTATTTAGTAAAATATCTATATTATGAATTAACTTTTATTATAAGTTTGGTTATTATGTTTTGAAACCCTAATGGTAGACCAGACATATACAAAAAACTTAAATTGGAGTAATTATTGAAAAAAGAGGTCTGCTGAACCGGGACTTCTCAAATAGAAATTCAGCTTTCAACATTTCATCCCTTCTCTATTATGTCTAGACCTCCTTTCAACCGTATTTTATGTGTTAATATAAAGTTACTAGAGTGAAACATTTATATGAACAGATATAATGTGTACCTACCTTGTCCGCGAACGCCTTCAACTGTAAACATCTATTTCTGGATGACACATGTTGTGGGGGGGTGGGGACAAATTTAGACCGAGTTGTGGAAAAACAAGACATTCAAAGAATAAAGATAAGATAGCTAAGGGAAGAAATCCAAATTTTATAATCTTTACAGTTAGTTAAATTAAAATAATTGATTCAACAATTATTCATCTTTCAATATTCCTTTAAAAAGGCAAATTATTAGAGTTTAATAAAGCTATTAATTGTGAAAATTCACTTTTATTTAATTTCCATTTTCCTCCCCAGAAATTGGAGATTAAACAAAATGAATTATATACAATATTACTTTAAAAATCTTGTGAAAAAATCTTCAAATCAGCTATTTAATTTAAGTTTAACTAATTGTTGAAGATTATAAATTTGTAGTATTGATTATTGAAAGAAATTATAGAAAGTTGATTTAATAAATGGATACTTCCATTTATTTTTTTTTAAGTATTTTATAATTGATATACTGTTGAAATATTTTACTTGTCTGATACTAAATTTGTTTTTAATAAATTCCATGTTTAAATTTTTAACATCTTCTATGAAATTTTCCAATATATTATTTATTCTATAAAATCTTAGAAACTGACCAAAATATATACCTTTACAGCAATTTAATGAAATATTAGAATTCATATTACAGTATTTTATAATATTGAAATTATAATTACTTTTTTTATTATAAATTTTAATAGCATTATTTGTAAGGTCTATATTTAGGTCTAAAAAGTTAACTTTTTTGTTTCTATAAATTTTTTCATTGTTTTTAAGTTTCAAGTATTTAGGATAAATTTTAGGTATTAAATTTTTGAACTGTGGATTATTAAATATTATGATGTCATCTACATAACGGAACATTTGCCAGTTAACATTATTTTGTAGAAAGTATTCTCTTTCGTACCAGAATAATATTAAGTTTGCTAATAACGGACTAGAAGACGTTCCCATGGGAACTCCTTCTGATTGAATATATATTTTATTTTTAAATTCTATATAGTTAAAATTTAAAAATGTTTCCAGTAGAGTTTTTGCTGTTTTAAGATCTAATTTAATTGTTTTATATCTGTTATGAATAATTTTAATGTGGAAAGTTTTGTCATTAATGATTTCGTTAAATAAATTGGTTATTTTATTATTTAGATCTCTTAAATTTATTTTAGAATATAGGTCCTCAAAGTCAAATGTGTGTACTGTTTCCATGTTTGTCCAATTGTTCATTAAATAGTTAATGATTTTTTTATTTGAGTCGATAAATTTATAATTATATTTATTAGTTAATTTATTTATAATAAATTGTAGTGTTGAAGCTAATTGTATATCAATGTTTTTTATAACTGAATTTATACCAGATGTGATTGTTCTGAAAGAAATAGGTTTTTTTGTGTAGTTTAGGAATTATATAGAACTTTGGTATGTTTGGATTTTTGTAGTGATTATAAATTTTTAGTGAATTTTCAACATTTTTGATGTCTTTTTTGATTTTTGTGGCTGTAGTTCTAGCAAAAGTGTATTTATGATTATTATCAATTTCCTTTTTTAGTATATCGTGGTATAGATTTTTACAAATTATAGATAAGTTATTGGAACATTTATCTATAGGAGTGATAATAAAGTCCTTCTGTAAATTAATTATAATTTCTTTAAAAGAAGGAATATCTGAATTAGGTTTTGTGTATTTAAGTGTATTATTATAATAATTTATAATTTCCTTTTTAATATTATGTTTCCATTCCAGAAAAGTAAATTCTGGAATACTGTATTTTATACTAGTTTTATTTATGAAAATATCTATATCTTTTAATATAGATTTAATTGTATTATTATAATTGTGTTTAATTTGAGGTATATATTTATACCCTTTATTTAAAATATCCTGATATTCTGGATTTAAAAAAGAAAAATTGCTAGTTAATATATGACCTGAAAACTTATATTTATCAATATAGTTGTTGCAATTACATTTAATTTTTTTAAAATTTGCCAAATTATTAATAAATTGGTTATAATTGCAAACTAAATTACCTATATTTTTGTTGTATCTCCAGATTGTTTTGAAATTTAAATTTTTTATAGGGAAAAGATTATTAATGTTTTGGTTATTAAAAATATCATTAAACTTAATATGATTAAATAAATTGTTATTAAATTTAATGATAATATTAATGTTATTAGTAGATTGTTTAATTTTTCTGTATTTAAAGATGTCGTGTGTGATATCTATTAATCTGTTAGTCAGATTATGAATTTTAATATATTCTATAAGTTTGATAAATTTATTATTATTTAGTTTAAATAATGTTTTAATAAATTTATCGACGAAGTTGTTAGTGTACATTTGTTTTGGGTCCAGTAATTCTTCAAATTCAATGTAACCTAATTTATTGGTAGTTTTACCTCTAGTTTTATTAGGTTTAGTTTTGAATTCATTTTTTTTTTGTATTTGCAGCTGATTTCATAAGTTGAAATTTCTTCTGTTTGTGGTTTGTATGTGTAGTTTAATTCGTCATTAAGTCCATAAGGGAATAATGTGTTGTGTTTATAAATGTAGTTGTTTTCTAATAATAGTCGTTGTTTTTTGTTTTGACATATGTCTAGTATTTCTATCTTAAAGTTGTTAAAAGTATGTAATTGATTGTGTTCTTTCATATATATATTACCAATTGATTTTTTAGCATGGTTTCTATGTAGGTTTATTCGTATATTTAATGGATTACACGTTTGTCCTATATATGATAATTGACAAATTTGGCATGTTAATTTATAAATAGTATTTACTAATTTACAACTAGTCGTTTGAAATGTGTCATGGTTCTTAAGAGAGGGACAAGTTTGACAATTCTTTCTTAGGCAATTCTTAGCGAGTTTAAATTAACATAAAAGAGGTGCTAACCCTAATATGCTGGTAGTTTTTTTTAGTTTTTTAGTTTGTTATTCTATTGAGAATTTTTTTTTTTTAAATATATTTATCTTAATTGTTTTTGTGGTAATTAAATTTGTAATAAAATGAATAATTAATCTATAAAAATATAGATATTACTGTTTGTTATCTGTTATATTTTTAAGAATAACTAATAAAAAACATCTTTAAACTATCTAAACAATGAAAAAAACAAAAGTTCTGAAGTTATTTTTTTAAATTACTTTTATAATTTACTTTTTCATAATCAAACAATAAAAGATAATTATAATCTGTATGGAGTTTTATTTATATTAGAATATCTAATATATAATTAAATTTGTATATTATATTATATATAAAAATATATCATAGAGCAAGCTCATATGAATTAATATAGTGTAAAAACTATATAATAAAAATTTAACAGTGATACTACATTTAAAACTTAAGGAGCAATCTGATCAGAATGATAAATCATATCAAGTAGATTTGGTTAGATTAGCAAGCTAAATCTAAATTAATTATAAAAATAAATAGTTTTAAAGTTAAGTATTCTATTAAAATTATCTTCATTATTTTGATTATTTAAATTCAAATTATAAAATTTGTTAATTGTTATTATTTAGTATAGATAGAGAAAAAAAATCCTTTACTTCTAAAACATCCTCTAGTTAATTATATATTTATAATTAATAACAATAAAATTTAACAACGTAACGTCTTTTGTATCGGCTTTTACACGTCATTTAGACATACTCTAATCCTATATATAGAATAATAGAAGTGAGAATATATATGATAGTTAGAAAAAAGAGAGAAAGACAGAACCATGCACTATTAATCAAACTAATAATAAGAAAACAAAAAGTTTTGTAAATAAGGTAGATAAGATTGTTAGTATATATATATATATTTTTATAATTTTATATTTTATTCTTTTTTTTTAAAAAGATTTTTTAAATTTTTTTATTTTAAAATATGAATATAAAAAGTTGTATTTAGTAAAATATCTATATTATGAATTAACTTTTATTATAAGTTTGGTTATTATGTTTTGAAACCCTAATGGTAGACCAGACATATACAAAAAACTTAAATGGGAGTAATTATTGAAAAAAGAGGTCTGCTGAACCGGGACTTCTCAAATAGAAATTCAGCTTTCAACATTTCATCCCTTCTCTATTATGTCTAGACCTCCTTTCAACCGTATTTTATGTGTTAATATAAAGTTACTACAGTGAAACATTTATATGAACAGATATAATGTGTACCTACCTTGTCCGCGAACGCCTTCAAACTGTAAACATCTATTTCTGGATGACACATGTTGTGGGGGGGTGGGGACAAATTTAGACCGAGTTGTGGAAAAACAAGACATTCAAAGAATAAAGATAAGATAGCTAAGGGAAGAAATCCAAATTTTATAATCTTTACAGTTAGTTAAATTAAAATAATTGATTCAACAATTATTCATCTTTCAATATTCCTTTAAAAAGGCAAATTATTAGAGTTTAATAAAGCTATTAATTGTGAAAATTCACTTTTATTTAATTTCCATTTTCCTCCCCAGAAATTGGAGATTAAACAAAATGAATTATATACAATATTACTTTAAAAATCTTGTGAAAAAATCTTCAAATCAGCTATTTAATTTAAGTTTAACTAATTGTTGAAGATTATAAATTTGTAGTCACGCTTCCCCTATAAAAACTCATTGTTGTTGTTTCCCGATGGCCGGCTCAAACCTTTTGTATATTATGTGAATAAGTTTTTTATTTTTTATTCTTACGCCTTAAGCCAGGCAGTACTTTTATCAAATTATGTTTTTTATACGTATATTCCTTTAGCTCAATTAGAGCAATTACTAATCAAAACTATTTTATTAATTATACTTTCAAGATTTTTAACCACGACTGCATTAACATAGCATAATCCTTAAGATAATCAAAAATCAAGCAGAAATCTCTTTTTTTATATAACATATATATTGGAGTAATTGTCTATATAATATCCTTATGATTTATAAGCACGAATATCCTAAGTAATCCATAAAGGTAGCCATAAAAACGCTTTTGACTGAACTTTCTATTCGCTGAAGCTGAAAAGACCAAATGAGTAAACATATTCTCAACTTGAAAAATAGTCAAATGTGAATTTGTACTTGGATCGGGGGATAAATTAAGAAAAAATAATTGCACGATCAGGAAATGCTGGAATGTTCTCATGCATGGACATGTTCTCAACTTGTGAAAAAATAGTACAAATGTGACATTGTACTGGGATAAGGTGCATAAATGATGAAAAAGGCACCTCCTTATCGTGCAACTGAAAGTTGCTGATGGCTTCCGCCATCTATCGGAATAAATATCAACTATTCTCGTTGATTTTTAATTATTCCAGAATTGGCCAAATACCCATTCTTGGTAGTGCTGGTTATCTTTTCTTTATAATCAAGAATGGGTATTTGGCCAATTCTGGAATAATTAAAAATCAACGAGAATAGTTGATATTTATTCCGATAGATGGCGCAAGCCATCAGCAACTTTCAGTTGCACGATAAGGAGATGCCTTTTTCATCATGTTCTCAACTGTTACAATAATTTGATAACTTGTAGGTGGGTGCAATTTCTAATTATTCTTGATTAGCTCTCTCTTTGTTAGCACATCTTCATTGTTGTCTTTTAAAATCTTGAATATTTTGAAAGAAACCTGACATATTTGTGCTTATCTGATAGTTGATGATGGGGAGCTATTGGGAGAATGGAAACACGCCAGTCCAAACGGCTCAATGTTAACAGAAATGCCAGCTCTGGAGACAATTCAGTGAAACTGTCACCAGAAGTCCGGGGCTGGGGTGTCCATCATGACCCAAGAAGTCCACCATCTAGCTAATAAGTGTCCCTTTTGCTTTGAACTCACGCTGATTTTAGTTCATGTAGCCCTTTGGCTATATTGTGCATTCTTCATGTAGTAGTTTTCTGTTATCTTAATTTTTTGTGTCTTCTTTTAAAACTACAGAAGAATGGTATAGCTGAAATAAACATAATAAAAGTTTATTAACACACTTAATTTAATTAATTAAAATTACACTGCTAACCACCCAAATTGCAACACCAAGAAAGACAAAAAAAAAAAAAAAGAAAGAATGACAGATACTCAGCTCTCCAAAGCGCTCTCAACCCCTCGGGCACAAAGAGGTGTGTAGCGTCTTTCATCTTGAATATAAACATAATACATCAACGAGAGAAGAAATGTTTTAGATTATTATATTATGATGCATTAGTGCGCCATCTGTTATCAAAATTCCAAACTATTATAGACGTGTATGATTCTTGCTATGAAAAAAAATTAATGAGAGTGCCTGCCTCTTCAGTGGTGAACCCTCCCAACGATTTCGCCAGCTAGGAGGATTCACCACTGATGAGCCAGGCCCTCCCATCAATTTTTCCATTGCGGTAAGAACAGTAGAAGTTCTTTAATTTTTAAAAGAATCCGCTGGCGAAACCGCTGGGAGGGTTCACCACTGATGAGCCAGGGCCTCCCATTAATTTTTCCATTGCAGTAATGGACAGTAGAAATTTTTTAATTTTTAAAAGAACCATACACGTCTATAATATATAGATTATTATATATAAAATTATATCAATATTAGAAACGTGTATAAAAAAAACACATAAAAACCTGATACATCAATATATTCAGAATCGAATTTATATTAGAATATAGTGTTTTGAACTTTCATTATACTTAGTTTTAGATTTTATTTCATTTCATTTGACCTTGCTTTGATCTTTGGCTTGAAGAAATAGGTTCTTCCTTGATATCTCGCCGAGGTCTAATCAAAAAAATGATCAGGGGACAGCATCTTCTAAGTTTAAAACACATTGAATAGGCTGAACATAGTTCAATTTTCACTCAACATAAACTATTCACAGATGGATAAAAATTTACATGGAAATTGCTCCATGTCGAAATATCTGAGACATAATTAAATGAATTCTTATATGACCAATAATGTATGTCATAAAACTTTTCTTCATTTCGGAATCTTCTGTAAAAACAAGGTACTCAATTCGACAGGAGTCCATTAGATTGAACTGTCAAACCATAGACAGTCACAAGAATGGTTCCATCCAACATACCAAATGGAGGTATAGACAACAGAACAGACAACAGGGAAGGAACTTCTAAGGGTGATCACAAAACTTGCGGTCCGTATTTGCATATTCCCACCGTACCTTGCTGGGGTCAAGGTTTCGGTCTGACTCTGTCACTTCTCTCAATTCCTGTCAATTAGGAAGCAAAATAAGACGATTTCAACCTTCTTTATAAAAATAATTCAATTGGCCCAGTGACAAAAGGGGGACTTCCAGGGGGGGAAGTCCGACCACACCTCCCTGCGGTCCCCCCTGGACCCTTGGAATATTCGACCAAATTCTGGTTCGTCTCCAAGGTGACTAACGTGGCAACAGCACCCATCTTCCAATGAAGAGCAATAGTGGATATTGCTACGGCTGTGATGGAGATGCATGGAGACATCTGAGGTTCTTCATTGGACACGACAACAACAACAACAAAAGTTACTTTTACGGGTTATCACACAATATGCTAAATACTAGGGCCTAAAGTAATAGTAACTTAACACACAGAAAAGCGTACACTCAAGAGTACAACAACAATAAAAAGGAACAAAATGAAAACTCACAATTTGCTATAAAAACAAAACAGTACTTATCCTTTATTGTAGCGTTGGTAGGGATCGGACCGGGGTTACACAGGTATGTGAGGAGATCAACAGACACGGATAAATCACGCAGAGAACACTTTAAGCGTCTCCACACAATAATCCACCACACTCCTCGCAATGGAAATATCTTTATTTATGGGGCTGCTAACCAATATAACCTCCTCGCAATACCATAGCCCCCTTATATATACAAACATGGCCACATTCGTCCAATGAGAAAGCGGGAGAGATTGGTTCACTAACAAACAACATTCTTCCCACTAAAACTGAGATAAGAAAAAAGTGCAAATGTTTGTCAATATAATTTGAAACCAGTTCTATAAATTTCTCCTCTCCTCCCAGCTACTGTATACATAGGCCGTGAAACTCCGAGCAGCGAGGTCCTCCTGACAGATGTTCTCACAGAATGCCACTGAAGTCCTGTCCGCCCAGCTCAACGATGGCACAATCCAGACAGTCAAAGAGACTTTTTTAAACGTGAAATCATCAGGCTTCTAATCATTTAATTCAGATCTCTAGTTTACGCTCATGAAAGTCTCCTTCTTTCTTATCTCCACTCAATCATATCAGGGTATCAAGCTTGTTTGACAATCATCATGACTGGGTGAAGTAGAATACTTCTGCCTTTGTCATTAAGACTGGGAGCACTACTCAGTGGCAGGCCGACTTAGCTCCAAAAGAAATGGCCGCCTCTGACATGAGGAGCAGACGCCATGTGCAGCCGCTCCTAACATGGAGTACAAACGCTGCTCATACTGTATCCCTGGATTAGGAGCCTTTACAGGGTACTATCAGCCGGGCCAGCTGAGCCCAGGTTTTTTAGCGAGCTTGTTACTACTCCCCCTCCTCCTTTTTCATCGGGGCTCGGACCGGCAAAGGCAGAGTTGGTCATGAAAGTTATAGGTCTGAATTAATTTTTTAAAGGAAACTTATCCTTGGAAACCTGGTGATTTCTCCTTAAATATTGATACAGAGGATCATTTTATTGGAAGGGAGATTTGTTGCTCGGTATATTTAGTGCCTTCATATTATACACACAACTTTATTAAGACCACCGGTCTTATACATATTACCCGCTGGAAGGAAGCATAGATAGAGCTCCAGGCAGTACAGAACCCAACAACATCCTCCAGGTCCGTAGTGTCTTCACTGCTCGGGGATTGTTCCAGAGTTCTCTACCTATTTATTCATATATCTATTATTATTAATCTTATTTATTCGTTTTATGTATTTAACCTTATATATGGACGTTATAATAAATCAGTTTCAATCTCAATCTCTATCTCAGAAATTCACCCAAATCTTCGCTAAATCCTTATTTTTTTCGAGATATTTTAAAAATACCTCGTTGTAGAGCTATAGGTGTCTCTTAAATAAGAGCCTTGATACCAAGCAAGCTTCCGAGCAACGAAATATTTTCAATTGAAATCTCTTTTAGCGTCTTCTCCTCTAACCCTATCCACTCTACCCTATCGACTGTGGATTGGTTGCCGCCTTGAAATTACAAAACGTGGATTATGCATTGAGACGGTCCGTCATCATAATGCCAGGTCGAGTGCTGTCTTGAATTCAGGGTGTTACTCAAGAAGGTGGTCGCATTGAGACGTGTATCCATGTGTGAGGATGTGAAAGATGATAAACAACATCGTGTCGCGGGTGGCAGTGCCGCCGGAGCACCCCGGGGCAACGTCCCGCTGTCTTCCTCCAAAGCGGGAAACCAGCTAATATTAGCGCCGGGGAAAGTTGCAATGGGTGAATCTGCTTCCCCCACGGAGCACTTTCTCCGCGACATCCCCCAGGCGATCTTGCCGTCTCAATGAACCCGACAACACCAGGAAGACCTGCCTTGAAGACGGATCTGCATTTTTCGCTTGCTCTGGAACTACATTGAAGTCAATTGATTCAAATTTCCTGGATATTAATCAAGCAAATGGTACATTGAAGTACATTCAAGAATTTTTGTTCAGATTCTTTGGAATTGTTTTCACCTCGAAATTCAATCGAACGATTTAACAGTCGAGCTAAGCGGACCTAACTGGGGCTGACGGCTAGCAACCTGTCTGGCTCCAGTACAGTATCCCGGAGACACCAGTGTAGAGATGATCTACAGTAGCCCGGAGACACCAGTGTAGAGATGATCTACAGTAGCCCGGAGACACCAGTGTAGAGATGATCTACAGTAGCCCGGAGACACCAATGTAGAGATGATCTACAATAGCCCGGAGACACCAGTGTAGAGATGATCTACAATAGCCCGGAGACACCAGTGTAGAGATTATCTACAGTAGCCCGGAGACACCAGTGTAGAGATGATCTACAGTAGCCCGGAGACACCAGTGTAGCGATGATATACAATAGCCTGGAGACACCAGTGTAGAGATTATCTACAGTAGCCCGGAGACACCAGTGTAGAGATGATCTACAGTAGCCCGGAGATACCAGTGTAGAGATGATCTACAGTATCCCAGAGACACCAGTGTAGAGATGATCTACAGTATCTCGGAAACACCAATGTAGAGATTATCTACAATAGCCCGGAGACACCAATGTAGAGATGACCTACAGTAGCCCGGAGACACCAGTGTAGAGATGATCTACAGTATCCCGGAAACACCAATGTAGAGATTATCTACAATAGCCCGGAGACACCAATGTAGAGATGATCTACAGTAGCCCGGAGACACCAGTGTAGAGATGATCTACAGTAGCCCGGACACACCAATGTAGAGATGATCTACAGTAGCCCGGAGACACCAGTGTAGAGATGATCTACAGTAGCCCGGAGACACCAGTGTAGAGATGATCTACAGTAGCCCGGAGACACCAATGTAGAGATGATCTACAGTAGCCCGGAGACACCAGTGTAGAGATGATCTACAGTAGCCCGGAGACACCAGTGTAGAGATGATCTACAGTAGCCCGGAGACACCAGTGTAGAGATGATCTACAGTAGCCCGGACACACCAATGTAGAGATGATCTACAATAGCCCGGGGACACCAGTGTAGAGATGATCTACAGTATCTCGGAGAGACCGATGATCTACAGTAGCCCGGAGACACCAATGTAGAGATTATCTACAATAGCCCGGAGACACCAGTGTAGAGATGATCTACAGTAGCCCGGAGACACCAGTGTAGAGATGATCTACAGTAGCCCGGACACACCAATGTAGAGATGATCTACAATAGCCCGGGGACACCAGTGTAGAGATGATCTACAGTATCTCGGAGAGACCGATGATCTACAGTAGCCCGGAGACACCAATGTAGAGATGATCTACAGTAGCCCGGAGACACCAGTGTAGAGATGATCTACAGTAGCCCGGAGACACCAATGTAGAGATGATCTACAATAGCCCGGGGACACCAGTGTAGAGATGATCTACAGTAGCCCGGAGACACCAATGTAGAGATTATCTACAATAGCCCGGAGACACCAGTGTAGAGATGATCTACACTATCTCGGAGACACCAGTGTAGAGATGATCTACAGTAGCCCGGACACACCAATGTAGAGATGATCTACAATAGCCCGGGGACACCAGTGTAGAGATGATCTACAGTATCTCGGAGACACCAGTGTAGAGATGATCTAGTAGCCCGGAGACACCAGTGTAGAGATGATCTACAGTAGCCCGGACACACCAATGTAGAGATGATCTACAGTAGCCCGGAGACACCAGTGTAGAGATGATCTACAGTAGCCCGGAGACACCAGTGTAGAGATGATCTACAGTAGCCCGGAGACACCAATGTAGAGATGATCTACAGTAGCCCGGAGACACCAGTGTAGAGATGATCTACAGTAGCCCGGACACACCAATGTAGAGATGATCTACAATAGCCCGGGGACACCAGTGTAGAGATGATCTACAGTATCTCGGAGAGACCGATGATCTACAGTAGCCCGGAGAGAGAGAGATGATCTACAGTAGCCCGGAGAGAGAGAGAGAGATGATCTACAGTAGCCCGGAGACACCAATGTAGAGATGATATACAGTAACCTGCAGGTTGGTGACTCAAGGAAGGCCAGCGCTGGAGTTATCGTGATTCCATCGCGCCACTTCTGGGCTAAAATAGGCGGAGGAAGCGGAAGCGCGGCTATTCATAGCGTTATTAGGACGTAATTGGTGGCGTAATGGTGTGCAACACAACACTTGTTGCAAGTATCTACACTACAACATAACAATCTTGTTGCAGGCTTCTCGATAGCGTTAGTTGCAGCGTCCGACACCAAACTTTGCCCAAATGTTCTAAGCAGAGTCAGGCGGGGCGTTCAACAAAGTTCGTTGTTGAAACTTTCGCTAATAAACCCCGAGTTCAGCCACAATAGATTGTTGCCAGTGTGGATACAGTTTATATTGTGTCCACCTTTTCTTTTATTATCCTATTGTATAACTATACAAGGTCATGGAGACTGAATTTGTGGATTAAATTTACAATCTTGTTAGGGTTGGAATATAGGTCCTGTCTTGAGGCTCCCATGTATTATAAGAGGTGGTCTGGTGAGGCCTCTTTGGTCCTGTAGATGGTGTATTGTGGGAAGACACCATGCTGTAAAAGGATCAGTCTTGTATGGCTGCCAGTGTTGAGCCTGTCGGTTCATCCCACATTTCAGAATAGCTCCAGGCTTTTGGTACAGATACCAATGATGGAATGTTAACTGCTGTGTTTTTTCTTGGATGTTTCTTTTCTGTAGGCATTTGAAAGAGTTGAAATCAAGGTCTGAGTTAGGTATTTCTGCTGATTTTTTAATCGCATCTTCTGTGTCCTTCAGTCCTATGTGTCCGCATACAATGGCTGAAACTCAGGAAAGACAGCCAACATGAGTGGAGAGAAACTTAAGGTCGACAAACCTGCCAACATCCCGGTGTAACTATACAAATGTCAAAATTTTGATAATCATCAATAAATAATTAACACAAATCATTAACGCGCCATCTATACATATAAAATGAAAGGATTTAAAAGCACGAATGTCTCTTTTATACATAATACAAACTTCTACTGTCCTTATTGCGATGAAAAAATATATTGTTTATTATTATTGTATATATTATTGTTTGCGGAAGAGCATTGCTCGAAGCAAATATTTGAATGTAATTCTACTGTCCTATAAGCTTATGTCCATAGTTTTCTTGAAAACCATTTCTGAGATTCCATCCTTCAGTGCTGCGTATATAAGCAGAATCGTCCAATACAGTATTAGAGCTCTGAGAAGCGGTCTGGTAGATTAAATTGGCGAAACCGCTGGGAGGGTTCACCACAGATGAGCCAAGCCCTCCCAATATATTTTTTATCGCAATAAGGACAGTAGAAGTTTGTATTATGTATAAAAGAAACATTCGTGTGCTTTTAAATCCTTTCATTTTATATTAATAAATAATATTATATCGATCCGTTAATATTGTTGAGCAGAATAAGTTAGAATACTCAAAGTATCGGAGAAAAATATCTTTAATTTTGTAACAAAGTATTCATTATTTTATTAACAGAGTATCATTTTTATGTTAATATTTTGCTACTCTGTAAACTTCCCTCGTTGCTTATCTTTGGTTTATCATTCATCTGAAGACGCCTAGAATGGACATCGACGAACAAAGTCCCGCCACTGGAGTTTCTCAACAAATGAACGCAGCTCACCCACCGCAAGACGATGAAGAAAATAGCGACAACGATGGCCCATGGACCACAGTCACTAACGTGAAAAAACCGAGAATTCCTCCTGTTATTGCAGAAAATGTAGCAGATTGGAAGCTTCTTTGCCAAGAGCTAAAAGACTTGTGCATGGAACCATTCCAAGTCACGATTTCTGGCAAAAAGCACATAATTAAATCGAAAAACATCGGCGACTTCAAAAAAATCAGGGAGTATGTACAGAAAAATAATGGAGGATATTCTTACAGACTACAGGAGGAAAAACCACTGAAAGTGGTATTGAAGGGGGTATCAACAGCCTTCAAAGAAGAAGACGTCGTAATTGAACTGATCTCAATGGGCTTCACTGAGGTCATTGTCAAAAGACTCCATAGACAATCGACCAAAATACCGATGAATATAGTCCTAGTAGAGCTACCGAAAAATGAACAAAATAAACGAATCTATGGAATAACCGAAATACTTTACCAAAAAATAGTCGTGGAATCATTCAGGACTACAAAACGAGTCACCCAATGCTTTAACTGCCAGGGTTTTGGGCATGGCCAGCTAAACTGCTTTTTGAAGCCCAAATGCGTCAAGTGTGCTGAAGAACACCATTCGAAGGATTGTCCAAGAAAGTCGAAACAGCTCCCACCAAAGTGCGCTAACTGCGGAGAGGCGCACACAGCCAATTACCGCGGATGCCCAAATTTTCCGAAGCCACAACAACAGCAGCTAAAGCCTCCCAGACAAAACTCCCCTAACACCATACCTCAAGCAAGCTCCACTAAAACAGAAGAAGCAATTGTTGAAAAACAAAAGGCAAGTTACGCTGAAACTGAAAAAAAGAAAACTACTCATTCTGACACCAGGGAACTGTGCGAAAAGTTATTAGAAATTATCAAAACTTTCTTACAATGAAAGGCAAATTACCTTTAAAAATCGTTTTCTGGAATTGCAACGGAATCAAACTCAAAAAAGAAGAATTCCTACAGTTGGTGACCTCAGCCACCGAATCCGACGACCTGGACCCAATGGCTAGCTGACAGCCAAACACCCAACAACTGCCCTCCTGTAAGGTTCGGGGGGCCACTCCAGCATTACAACTCGCCATGTGTAAATAATCTGGACAAGGTGACTCGTGAGCTGTGCTCGAATGTAACACCTGTAAATTGAGATGAAATAAATAAATAAATGTAAATTAGTTAGTTAAGAAAGGAAATTAAAAGTGTTAATTTCTTCGATGTGATTACTCTGCTCGATGCTAGAATAGGAAAGTTCCCAACACCTAATTTTCCACGTGGCAATATATCATCGTTATTGATTCTACGCATATTTGATCAAATGTTTGAATTAATTCTATTCGAATTAGAGTAAATTATATAATGTAAGTTTATATATCTAATTATACACTTTATATATATTGATAATTATTTTTAAAATCATATCTGTGTATATATTCATATTTATCGAAGACAAAAATATCATAAAAATAGAAAAAAATACCCTAATCCCCATAGGATACGTAGACTCATAGGCAAAAACTAAAGAAAGTGGATGGTCATTGATATCGCCGGTCGTTTATAAAAAAAAACAACAAAAAAAGCCTTTATTTAGGGTCACTGACCCTATACAGGATTCACCAGAGGTATGCATAAGAACAAAGCAGTGAGACAACGGAAATAGCGATATATACAGAGTAAAAAGAGAAAGAAAAAAAAAACAAGAAAAGGAAAAAAAATAATAATAATAATAAGAAAGAGGGAAGCAAGAAATCAACACAAAAAGAGTAGCAGTAAGAAAGTGAGGAGTGAGTATCACTTGGCCTTCTTCTGAGATATGGACTTGTGGAAACCATAAAACGCCGTAGCAATATACTTATTCTGGGTCATATTGTCAATTATTGATGGACGGTCGTTTATATATATGTGGGAATATAGTGGTAATAATGTGGTGATGGGAGAAATAATCACACGACGAGTTGGAAGAGGAATCTGGAAGCCATCCGAGAGAGAGACATAGCGAGGGGGCTGTGTGCTGAACGACTGCTTGTGTAGTCACCCCCCGACTACTGTCCCCAGGTGTTGACGGGCGCCCCCCTTTTGCCGCCCCTTTGGAATGTGACCGTTGGTGTCCCAAATGTCCGTACTTTAGCTGCGTTCTATCGACTACGTCTCTCTCTGGTCGACTGCAGATTTACTTTATTATTCCTGGAAGAGCATATATTATTACATATATATTTTAAATGAAATATAGGCAATTTTGTTCACACTTGGCTATCTCGGGTGTCTTCAATAAAGGTCACTGTGATATATTTCAGAGTTATTGTCTTAATCCCGATATACATGCTAGAAGGTACAACTTCCTTTGTCCATGATCCGTGAATTGTCCCAGCACCAGTCGGTGTGGCGGCAGGGACGGTGGAGTTCGGGCCCAGCGGGGCGGTGGAGCTGGCCGTCAACGGCAGCACGGCCCGGCTCCGCTACCGCCAGGTGCCCTGCGTCGCCCCGGCCCAGGAGCGCTGCCAGCGCGTGTACGCCCAGCGGGAGTTCTACTTGCAGAGCGAGGGCACGGACTGCAGCTACGTGGTCCGCCGCCTGGGCGGCCACATCTGCGCCCTCAACATCACCTTCCTGGAGTTCCAGCTGCCGGACGATTGCAGGACCGAGTTCCTTGAGATGGAGGGGGAGCGGGTGTGCGGCTCCCTGCCACCTAACCTCTCCCGTGAGTCCCCGGGGTGAATTTTACCTCACATACACTGAGAGTAGGATAGCCAATATTGGGGCATTCACTCTGAGATATCTCGAAGGTAGCATACAGTAAATTCCTTTCCAGGAAATGGAAGCAATAAATCACGAATGTTCCTTTTATACATAACAAAACTTCTACTGTTCTTATTGCGATGAAAAAACATTAAGGTTTGGTTCATCAGTGGTGAACCCTCCCAGCGGTTTCACCAATTTAATCTACCAGATCGCTTCTTAGAGCTCTAATACTGTATTGGATCATTCTGCTTATATTGTATGCTACACTGAAGGGTGGAATCTTAGAAATGGTATTCAAGCAAACTATGGACATAAGCTTATAAGACAATAGAATTATATGTAAATATTTGCATCTGGAAGTCTGTTTTATGTGTAAAAGAAACATTCGTGTTCTTTTGCTTCAATTACCTATATATAGATGGGGCATTATAAACCATGTGTGTTGAGTAAGAGCAAGCAGTGTTGAATGGACCCGCGCAGTCCAATACGGGACATTTCACCTCGATCCTCTAAGTGGACCTACACATGTAGGTGTGCGTGCTCACTTTCTCCTAGCCATGTTCTAATGTTGGATCAGGGAGCAATAACACAGGATGTGTCAGTTCCATACAATGTCTGTGGTAGAGGTCCTACATTTCTGCTTGGGACAAATCCTTCTTCATTCAATGGATGGTCACGTCGGTGTGGCTGCTTCCATTCGATATCCTTCTATGGCATTTCGAATAGTACATTCGAGTGTTTATAGAAAATTTCAACCCAGATTTCTATCCAGTTTCATTTATTCCATTTTCGTTGTTTTGCTATGAAGTCCTTTTATTCAAAATGTTCAACAATTCCGTAAAGACAGTTTGCCGCTAAAGAACACGCAGAGTGTCATCAGATGTCCGTGCAGGGACGATGATGTACGAGGAGGGGGCTATGGAGATGGAGCTGAGGTTCCAGACGGAGGGCGCCGGGAGGTTCTTCGTGCGGGTGACGCAGGTGGCGTGCGGGGCGGCACTGGAGCGGCCGGACAGCCCGTGCGACCTGGAGGTCCGCGACCGGGAGTTCGAGATCCGCGCGCTGGGCGGCAGCGGGCCGAGGGACTGCCGCTACACCGTGCGGCGCTACTCGCGGCGGGTGTGCCAGCTCTCGGTCGCTTTCCTCCACTTCGACCTCGCCCCCGGCGACATGTGCCAGGCCGACTTCCTCGAGGTGGACGCCAAGCGCATGTGCGGCAAGTACTCCAAAGGATCTATGAGTGAGTACACCTCCATGTTTACCGCTCATTTTGTCCTGACAAAGAGATTCTGTTGCGCCGCTATACCCAATGTAATGGTGGTTGTTTAATGCAAGCTTATCTTACGTGACACAATAGCTGGGTTGACATTACATACATCCCGGTCATTGGGGGCATGGACTTGGGCACTATCACTGAATTAGCAGTGTCGGGGAACTTCCCAGGCTTAGTGTCCACTCATATCTTGTCACCCATTTTTGATGTTTCATTATACGAGTGAGATTCCCAACGAGTATCTGAACTTACAGTTGATGCAAATTGGTGTGGAGTTCCAACACACAGCTTGTGGATGCCAGGGTCGTTCCACTTCGAGGGCGCCACCAAGGTGCTGCGGTTCCACACGGCCGGCACGGGAGGCCGCGGGCTGCGACTGAGGGTACGGCAGGTGGAGTGCATGCGGGGCTCGCCGACCGCACTGCCGCGCATCTGCGACCAGAGCCTGCGGGGCGCCGCCGTGCTCGCCCTGCAGTCCGACAACTTCCCGGGGCCCTACGACACCGACCTGGATTGCCGCTACATCATCCGTCGCCTAGGCCCGGGCGTGTGCCGCCTCGAGCTTCGCGTCGAGCGGTTCGAGCTCCAGGCCTCTCCCGGCTGCTCCGCCGACTTCCTGGAGGTGGACGAGCGGCGACTCTGCGGCACCCTGGCCCCCGGCACCGTGCTCCGCTTCCCCTTCCCCGAGGAAGAAAAGGTGACGGTTCCTAACAAATTCTTCACCGTAGGAAGATCTAATGAGTTTGGGATATTGCGGTCACATTCTGTGAAGGAAGGTGGAGTCAGAACTCGGGACATATTGCCAACACCAGACGTCCTTGATATGCACATGCTATTTTAACTAATGGACTTGTAGATGATTTTAAAATGAAAATCTACAAGGAGACGTAGGCAATGAGTAGATATCTCTTCACTCCTACCGAGCGTACATCATCGGGCAGACTTTAGGATTATTTCTGCTCGCAGCACAAATCGAATGCCTGGGTTGTACTAGAGCGCCACGTTCTGAGAAGAGTTACTCGAGCTCTTTCTTCCTGAGCTTTTGACCAGAGTTCTCCGCCCATGTCCCTTCTCTCCCACATCTCGGAACAGTAGATCTTCCTCCATTGACTATCCCAACATGTCTGCAGCAATAGCTTGCTACACCTGCCCCTACTCAGGAGGATGTATTCCAGCCAGAAATAACGTCGCCGTGAATCACTGTACCTGATTATGTGATTATATTTTGATACTTTCAGCGTATCGAAATATTCAGGCGATTGAAGCAAAAATTGGTTTAAAGTCCTAAAAAATTGTTGTCTTTTTCACTTCAACAGCTCGACATACTGCAGACATTAGGCCACCAGGCTGCCAACCCCATTTAAATGGATCCATATTCTGGAGCTACCTCGCTAAGAACGTTGTCCCGCAGGTTCTGCTGTTTCGGTCCGACAGCTCCGTCACGGGCCCCGGCTTCGACGTGCGGCTGCGGCAAATGGAGTGCGCGGCCTGCGACGACGTCTTCTCGGAGCCCGAGGCCCGGCTGGTGAGCGTGGGGCATCCGGCACCGTACCCGCCGGACCTGGACTGCCGCTACGTCGTGAGGCGTGCCGGGCCCCGCGTGTGCCGCCTGCAGATCTCCTTCGAGCACTTCGACGTGGAGGGCGGGCCGGGCTGCCGCTACGACTGGCTGGCGGTGGACGGCGAGCGGCTGTGCGGCGTGGTCGCCAACACCACCCGTGGGTCCTTCTTATTCTTTCTATATTTTCAACCTTAGCATAGCAGAGTGAGCAATGACTCAAATTCTAAAATCAAGAGGTCATAGAATAACACCACTCCTTTATGTTTTCTTAAATCAACCAACTCTCTCTTGCCATATTTCTAGCACTTTCTAAGTAATATAATTAAAATTTTACGCAGAACCGTATAAGCATACGTTAATAAAAACAAAGTCCAGAGTTTTGCCAAGAGAGATTTGTTGGGCCAATGCCCCCACAGGAAGTGATATGTCTTACTGGTTATGCTTAACTTCCACATAGGATAGAGTTGGTGTTCTTCCTCCACAAAATTGACTCTGTATTTGAACAAGCCCCACTAGAATCAGTTTCACAAATAGCTTAACAAATTGAACGCAAATCTTGGAATGTCGGTTCCTCACCCTCCTACGAACTGACGGCTTCCCTAGTCGCCATATTGCCACTAGAATCAAAGTTCCCTCTGCATCCATCTCCAGTGATCGTGGTGGGCGCAGGGACGTACGACTTCCGCGAGCTGCAGAAGACGCTGGAGTTCCACAGCGACGGCGCCAACTCGCGGCCGGGGTTCGCGCTCCACGTGCGACAGCTGGACTGTGGGGGGCGGGAGGAGCGCCAGGCGGCGTGCGACCGCGAGCTGCACACCCGCGAGCTGGAGCTCCGCAGCCCGGGGTACCCCGAGGCTCACTACCCCGGTAGGTCCTCGTCCTCAGTAGGTGTAGGTAGCGCGAGCGTGGACTGCTCCAGGGGACTTGTCGTGCGAGATCCGGGTCCATAAGTCTT
>CP092870.1:1146036-1158476 GCA_030710605.1 Cordylochernes scorpioides | reverse complement strand
CGTCCTCCGTGTGCCAACTGGACCTCACCTTCCTCACGTTCGACCTGGAGCCCAGTCCTGGCTGCGCTGCGGACTTCCTCGAGGTGGGCGGGGAGAAGTTCTGCGGCTCCCTCCCCGAGGGCATGCAGCGTAAGTTCGGCGGTAGACGTCTCTGAGACTCGCCAAGGATGGAAGTAGCTGAGACACTGAAGAGGACGTTCATTGCTGTACTGGAAATAACAATGGGAGTAGGAAGTCACAAGCATTTCGAACTTAGAAGTTGTGTCAACACTTTAGTTTTTTCCTTGGCTGGCTTGGTGGACACTTAAATTTGATTAAAAAGACACTTCGACCTCTGGAATAGTTTCTTTTATCGACGAAAGACTTTGTTCATGTCACGATCCACATGGAGTAGATGACAGGACGATGGCCATGTTTTATCTTTGCGAGGACGAAACTTTCGTTGAAACATCGATCAACTAAAATATTCCATCTACTATGTGGAATCCCTCTTTCCACAACCTAGTCTTCACCCATTCAAATCCAATCAATCTCTAAGACATTTCCAGAATATCACAGAAGGCTTTATATTGTTTGAAGCAGAATAAAATGTTACAACAGTTGTCTCCATTGTCTGGTGGTGATGACAATTAAAGTCAGGGGCTTGTTACAGTTCGTCCAAATATTGCTACTCCTCTTTGCTGTAGATCCAAAATAACATTTCAACCTTCCATCGTCTCCAAGTTCTGAGATTTTGTCAACTTACAGGTCGTAGATTCCTGAGACGGCGTGGAATATTGTGATTTACTAAAATTTATAAGAAGAAATCAATATAGGTGCCTGAATTAAATACTTAAAGGTGAAGCGAAAAAAGATAGTAAAAGAGGAGAGAGAATAAGAGGATTACACAGAACGCTGATTGGCTCAGTGTGTTGAATATTTCAGATGGAACTATTGGAAACTCTGGGCATTTTTACCCTTTAATCATATTGCCCAACAACAGATTAACTTTGGCCCACATTGAACTGTTCCTTTATTACTGACTCTATCGAAAGTCTTCAGCGACAAACGACCGTTATGCGGGCATTCTAGCGGCTTGACTTCCTGGAACATCCGCCTGAACAGCTGCCATACCTCGACATAACAATACATACCATGAAAGAGCACTTACATTATATATGTTCAAACTGATGTGATAAGCTCGACAAACGCCAAGATTTGCCGTTCTTAACATTCTGTGCCGTCACCAGGCGTCCTCAACTTCCCCGGCTCCCAGCTGCTCATCCGGTTCTCCACCGACGGCACCACGTCGCGTCCTGGGTTCCTCATCAAGGGGGTCCAGCTGGACTGCGCGGCCACCACGTCGCCTCCCACCCTGGCTGCGGCCATGCCCACCTTCACAGCCGCGATGCCCACTTTTCCGGCCGCGATGCCTACCTTTACGGCCGCAATGCCCACCTTTCCGGCCGCAATGCCCACTTTTCCAGCCGCAATGCCCACTTTTCCAGCCGCAATGCCTACCTTCCCTGCACCGAGTATGTATACGAATTGGAACAGGGAAATATAGACCTGGCTTGATTGTGTCCATCCAGATTTAATTAATGAGGTAACAAATAGATGTTTTTGGATATGGTAAACTGTGTAAGTAGCGAAGCAGCACAAAAATGGAAAATTAAACATCAATAAGCCTTCTTGAGGCACAAATATTTCAGAATAAAAAGTGAAGTAAGAGCTGTGATGGTTGCAGCTCAAATTGAATCCACTTATTCTTTCGAGTTGTCACACAGACACTTCCATGTCCACGCTACGGGGTGTTGTCCCCATACGGCTGCCAACAACAGACTAAGCTACAAGCTGTTTGATCGTTTGGTCTCTCTGTAGATCGAGCTTCTGTACGACATGCCTTCGAACTCCTAGGTGCAGAACTTAACTCTCAAACTCCCAATTGCATATTGCACTTGTATGGGAACTTTTCACGCAACTCTTACTTGGTATACATAATGTTTCATTATGACTCAGGAAATTACAGATAAGCTTATCAATATATATAAAACAAATGGGGCAGGTGAAACACCTCTTTATTTAAATAATGCAAGAATTCTGGCGTGACGTTTCCCTTCTGAAGGCTGAGAACTGGGAACGCTTGCAATATTTGAATAAAGAACATTTCACCTATCTCGGCACAGGGCGATTTATCACACAAATTTTAATACACAGGGCGTTATCTCCTACAAGGTTTAATATTATATTATTATATATGCACTCATGGACAAAACAATTAAGGAAGTTGTACCTTTTAGCATGTATATCGGGATTCAGACAATAACTTTGAAAGATATTACAGTGACCTTTATTGAAGACACACGAGATAACAAAGTGCGAACAAAATTGTCTCTGTCTTCTTCAAAACGAAATATTACCGGCGACATCAAAGACCTTCCACTTCCTTAAGTTTTGTCCATGAGTGCATTTCATGGAGTAAATACTTTATTACTATCCTCTGATATATATTCCTGCAGGCTAATCTCCTATCTTCTAAGAACAAGTCTCTAGAAAGTGGACAGAAGGTATCTCTCGTTGAAGAAATGGCTTGAAAGCTCGCGGTGTAAGTAATAGAAACATCCACTACCATGGTATAGCTACGTTTGGAGAACACGTGATTTTACAGTTGGTGTGTAACGTTTAACAGACGGTATAGGTCGCATAATATCACATTGTGAATAGCTGATTTCTTATTCCGCATTGGTCCAACCATTTAAAAAATATCAATTTTCACAGAATATGGAAATATTGAAATTTGACTCAGCACTTGACACAGCAGCACTGATATCAATTAGTTACCTTGTGGCATTTATTAACTTATAATAATTATAAATATGTGTTTATTATATATTCAGATATATAGGAATGGTAGATAGAGAAATTCGCAGAGAGTGGAACATAAAATTCAAGTTACGACTCTAGAGTACAGCTGTCAGCGTGCTGCCATCTAGCGTTCACTTTTCAAACTATTTAAGCCCATTGACAAATCCCAACTGTCGATGGACACATAATTTTGTACTTGATATTTTAAATAGGATTTTTATCAATTTAATTTATTATTTTTTAAAAATTTAAAGCTATGTGATCACCATATGATTCTTCTTCTTCTTTGTTTTTAATCACGACGTGTCTGTGTGTCTTCTTCCAGGACAACTCCGCTAGAAATACTCTACCCACCGTACACATTTCCATCTTTCGCCAGATCTGGATCTGCAGAACTAACCATCATATACCAGAAGTATATTGAACATTCGATTGTTCAGAATGTGTTGAACCAAGTAGACCGCGCGTCTACATCACTGCTCAATACGTGAGAGGCTGAAGATGGTTGAACGCTGCGACAAATTGAATTTAACGAAAGTTTGACGTCAACATATGATAAAGATTTGATCCAAATTACAATAGAAGTGATCGCAGGATTTCGTTGTTGGAAGAGACCAAAGGTAGACAAGTTTCATTATTTAAAAGTCTGTGAGCTTTAGGACAATGATGTCCTTCAACAGGCCATTACGTGAATACCTTTTTGCATATAAGTTTCTTGTATCATTACAAATAGGTATTCGTGTAAGGGCCTGTTGAAGGACAAGGACGTCGCTTCTACCTTTGGTCTCTTCCAACAAATGAGAAAGAAACTGACCGCTATTCCTCTCTGCCAATTTCTTCTTCACTCGGCAAATATTCCCATATTTGTCTTCCACTGTGTCTGATGGTCCCATGCTGAGACTTGGGACAATGCCGTGTCCAGCAATTTACTGCTCTGATGTGTTAGACCTAAATATGCTCTTCCCATCCTCCTTTGTACCATTCTTATATTGTTATATTCAGCCATGTTTTACCTACGTATGTAATAATAGGACTTATGCAGTTTAACTAGATATAATTTCCATTATTCCTGTTAAAGCACAGACAATAGAAATAGTATAATCAATATAACGGTTGCAGCGGTGTTGTGGATTAAGCTGGGGAAGCCACTGATGAGGCAGGCCCTCCCAGTAGTTTTCATCGCTAGTTGGGATAATTTGTCTTGGATAAAATTAAGCCATAAGAGCTTAATAATGAAAATGTTTCTATCGCTGATATCTAAACATTGGTGTTTCTTCTGTGTAACTTTGCTGCTATCTGCTGTGTGATGACAAAGAGCGGGCAGCGAGTGACTGTGTGTGGCGTAGCAGCGACTGACTGTGTGTGATGGCAGAGACCGGACAGCCCTGCGAGAACTTGTACCCAGACCGCGAGGGCCGATTCTCCACCCTCCGCGAGTGTAACCTCACCTTCGCTATGGCCCCGGGACTCTGTCTCCTGCGGCTGGACTTCCAGGAATTCCGCCTGGGCCCGGACTGTGGCACAGACTTCCTGGAGCTGGCGGGGACCCGGTACTGCGGGACTCAGCTCCGCGGCGACATCCGTGAGTCCTCGTTGGAACCTACCATTGTACAATACTCCCTCTCTCTGAGTGACAGATCTTCCTCAATGTCAACATGAGTAGCTTCCACTGGACCTTGTTTGTTTCTGCATCATTAGAATAAATATATGTGGTAATATGTGGTCGGGAAGAGAAATAAGGACACCAGAATTTGAAAGAGGGCCCAAGACAACCATAAGAGAGAGAGACGGGCCTGCCACCGCCGGGCGGCCGTTCGTGTCGCACATAATCCCCAACTGTCTTAAAAGTCCAAAGGTGCTAACTGACGGGCCCCAATTGCCGCCCCTTGGAATGTCGCTGCTGTCTCAAGTGACCGGACTTTTCATCCCGTCTCTCTCTGGGCTGGCTCTAGGTTGGCTTTATTATTCCTGGAAGAATATATATTATGACATATATTTATTTCAGTTCATTGAAAACATTTTATAACAATGGTAAAAAAAAAATTGCAAACAATGGCAACAATGCAGCCCAGGAGGGTGCTCTAAATTATTTCCTCTCCTCACATTGTAGGTAAATATCACAAGACTTCCAAATCAACAAACGATACCTTCAAATCCAATACACAGTCTTTATCTCGTCGTTTACTGATTACATCGAAATTTTACTCTAACCGTTAAAACAACGGCAACAAAACAGTATTAAAGGTTATAGAACTAACCTAAATATACTCAATCATTCTAATAAGTTCGAAATTCTGCATTTGAAAGAACATTAGGCGCGTTAAAGGAGAGGAACTCCATAGTAATTACAAATTAAGATAGTCCTTTAAAACACGGAGATTTTTAAACTGTCTTTGATATAGGTTAATAATAAATTACCAAATGCCGAAAGTAAAAATGGCGGATCCCCCCCAAAAATCCAATCAAATTAATTTCTATCTTGAGCTCAGGGGGCAGATAGGCCAGGTCAGAGTGGCTGACTTCTGTGGTGTACAGTCGAACAGACTTCGGTCTAGACAGCCCACTATCCAATGGTGCGATGTACAGCGTGGACTCAGACAGTGTGTCCATACATCATGACATGCTTTTTTCTTAAATAAAACAATGTTCTTATGTCTTTACTGCAATGGTAAACATATTGTGAGGGCCTGGCTCATCAGTGGAGAACCCTACCAGCGATTTACCAGTTTAATCTCTCTGACATACCACTCTTATATTGTATTGAGTTCACCACCGGGGAGTCAGGCTCTTACCAATATTTTTTCATTGTAGTAAGGAAAGTAGAACATTGATTTATTTTCACAGCAAACGGTCGCTTTATGGATAGATTACTTGTTCAAATAAAGGGAATGCGTGCTAGTGCATCATGTTAAAATCCGGTCCAGAAGTACGTGTGTACAGTCACCAGGCTCGTGGAAGAGCTTCTGTTATACGATGATTCAATTCACTCGCCGTTCTTCTCACAAAGAGGTTTGTGATTGGAACCTGTGGATGCCAACTTCCAACGGTGGTTGCAGGGACCCTGTCCTTCCCGTCAGGACGCTCCCGTGACATCGCCCTCGTGGTCCGCTCCCCGTCCATGGACCCCGTCATCGAGGGGACCTACCGCCAGGACCCCTGCGACACCTCCATGTCCTGTAGGTCCACTTCATAGTCACATGGGGTGTTTCACCTCTCTCGCTACTGACCCGTCTATTTCCTTCTTTTAAAAAGTAGCTTTGTGCAAGAAATGGTATCCTCTTTTAGCACGAGTTTTTCTTTGATAAATGAAACATATTCCTATACTGTACTTAATGCCATGGAATATATATTGAGAGGGCCTGGCTCATGAGACCCTCCCAGTGGAGATGCTTAAATATCGCTAAAATACTTTGAAAGAAGCCACTTGGTACCTTCTGTGATATATATTCTTTGTAAGTTTTGTATTTGTCTTGTTTGCTTTCATATATTCGGACACAGGGGTCTCTGAGTGTATTTGGCCCACACACAGAGAGACGAATGACTTGAGGTAGCCTGCAGCAGAGTTGACGCCGTGCTGTGACAGTCGCGGCACAAGTCATCCCGACCACCACACCCTGGACCACCACCACGACCACTCACGCCACCTCGCCGCCTCGTCGCTGCGACCGCCTCTACGCGTCTCGCCAGTTCGAGCTAATGTCGCCCCAGTTCCCCGACCCCTACGGCCCGGGGCTGAGCTGCACGCTCACCGTGCGGCGCATCAAGCCAAGCGTGTGCCGTCTGCGGCTTCACTTCGACCTCTTTGACGTGGCGTGTCCCGGGGACTTCCTGGAGGTCGCCGGCAACCGTACCTGTGGGGGGAACGTCCCCGACTCCCCCGGTAGGTCCCCCAGTTAGTTGGTAGGTCGGCTCCTCCCCCTCGTGGGTCTATCTACTCCACATGTAGGCGCGGTATGTAATTTATATCGAAATATAAACTCAAGAATCAGGCTCTGAAGTAGCGTTTGATGATGATTCGACAGAATTGTTTTGTAGGGAGTTCAGAGACCAATTCTAGGAGAGTTGATTGAAAATAATCCAACAATGGTTACCCCTAGTGGGCCATCCTCTATGTCGCCGTTTTGACCAATTGATCCTACCTTATCCTTCTTCGACCCCCAGGCCTCAATGCTCCCGTGTGGACGTAGCGGAGGTGGCCTTCGAGAGCTACCAGCTGGTGTTCAAGTTTGTGACCGACGACTCGGACAGCGGGATGGGCTTCATGATCCGCGCCGAGCAGGTGGAGTGCGAGCGCGTCATCACTCCCCCGCCTCGCCCCTTCAACCCGCCCCCTCCCGGCCCCCCGTTCAATCGGATGATGGACCCCAGGGCGCAGTTCCCGCCCCTTGCCCCTCCTATTCAGCGAAGGAAAGACTTCTACCCCCCACCTCCAGGCAGGAACATACCCGGGCAGTTCCCTGTGGGTCCCTTCCCGCCCCCCATGTTCCGGCCGCCCTTCGCTCCACCGCCCCAGCACCTCGGCATGATGATGCCGCCGACCAAAGGCTACCACGGTCCCCCGCCGATGTTCCCGGGGCATTTCGGGCCTCCAAGAGCTCCATTCTCAGGCATGCCCCATCCCATGGGCCCCTATGTGAAGGGCTCTCCCCCAGTCAGCCCCCCTGCGATGAACGCGGCGATGACGTGGGGGTCGCGGTCGCCCATGCTGGGTTCCGAGCCGCCGGTGGTGGCACGGTGCGACCAGGCCGTGAGAAACGCCACGTTCCGGATCGACGTGTCACAAGAGTCCCCGTCCAGCTGCCGCTACCGCGTGCTGCGCAGCGGGGACGACGCCTGCCGCGTGTCTCTGGCCTTCCGCGATGTGCGGCTGGGGAGCTGCCACCACGCCCGGCTGGACGTGGGCCGCGAGAAGGTCTGCGAGGACGGCAACAGTAAGTGGTGGCCGCAGAGGCCGTAGTGGCTGGGCTAACGGCGGCTGTGGCAGAGACCCTCGACTTCGGGGACAGCAACCACGTCAACTTCTACTTCCACTCGGACGGCACGGAGCCCGCCGGCTTCACGGTGGAGGCCGCGCAGCTGAGCTGCAACGGCTCTCTGGCCTCGGAACGCCGTAAGTCTGGGTGAAGCAATAGTTACCGTGTGATCCACACCCTCTTCAATACCCTGAGTACAAAACTAACTGACCTCAAATTACATGAGATTCAATCCCTTGTCATATCACCCTTAAATTAATATCTCCAGCAGTTGTCTAGGCCTGCTGTTACCTTAGTAACCTAAGTACAATTATGATGGTCTCTTGGATCTAACAGCTTCCAGCTCATCGGTTTTATCAAACCCACCTTGACACTCTAGTCAAGTCCAGGGTAACTTCACGAGTCCGCATGGAGTTTCAGGAAATCTCTTTCGAATTTTCTAAAGATATGCTCTTCTAGGGAATCGTCAGGACCAAATATCGGCGAACATGTTGCAACATGTAATTATATGATCGCTTTAGTCACAATAGTTGTACATGTGTGATACTTTGTGTTTGTTCACATAAATTGGGACACCAATGTAAACTAGGAAATTGAACCCTGCGGAAGGACATATTGAAAGAAGAAGTGTTTCTGCCGTCACGATATATCGGTGGGTGGGTGGCAGCCCCCGAGCCCTGTAGCCACACCTACAACGCCAGCCAGTTCGCACTCCGCAGCCCGGGCTATCCCGCCGCCTACAGCCCGGAGCTGACGTGCCGCTACGCCGTGGCCCGCGCTTCCCCGCGGGTGTGCGGCCTGGAACTCACCTTCGCCCACTTCTCTCTGGAGGACGATCCTCGCTGCCAGTACGACTTCCTGACGGTGTCCGGGCAACGGCTCTGCGGCCAGCTGCCGCCGGGCTCCACGCGTGAGTCGCCTCCGCTCGCTGTGTACAGCCTTGAAGGCTTGAAATTCTAGTGGCTTCACAACCTTTGATAGTTGGAGCCAACGTGCTCAATCTCCCTGCACATAATATCCACAGCTTTGGCTAATATTCGAATCTAATTTCTTACAATTCGCAGAGGGAAATAGTACCTAACCATTCTCACACAAAACACAACCTAGAAGGCATCCAATATCTGCGAACATAACAGCCCAGCTAGGATGGAACTGTGGCCAGGTAGAGCCGGCTGATACAAAGTGGACGTTCCAGGAACTCTGGACTTCTTCGCGGACGACGCTGAGATCGAGCTGCACTTCCACTCCGACGCCACGAACGAGGCTCCGGGCTTCGAGATCGAGGTCCGGCAGCTGGAGGAGTGCCAGCCTTCCTGGAACCCGCGTAGGTCCTTCTTCTTTAGCGGCCTGGTAGCATCGCTATCTTGTCGGGTGTCACGTCACGAGTTACTCTTGTTTTATAGAACATCCTTGACTTCTCTCGCTCTCTTTAGCTTCTCTGTTATTTTGTAAGTGTCGTTCTTGTTTCTCTTCTGCATGTGATCGTTGAGAACTGAATCTTAATCTCAGTATATAAATATCTCACAATCTACAGGTATGTTATAGGACCTCTTGTTAAAATACGTATTCTACAGGACCCTCGGGTCTATCTACAGATGTAGACGTTCAAGGATGGATTCTCTTGTCTTCCATAAATGCTCCCAAGTCTAATACACATGTCATGGAGTCCTGCTGGATTATTTAACTACAGATAATCCTATTGTCTTTGCTATGTGCTTCAGGCTCTTTTAGCAGATCTACAGATATATTGGCTTTCCAATGTATTAGGTATTTTACGGACGTTAGTCTTTGTTCTCCACAAGTAAAAGGTCGTACGTCGTGCAGCCACGCCGCTGATGGTGCCGTCCGGCTCGTGCGACGTGTGCGCCAGCCAGAGCTCGGGCCACGTGGTCAGCCCGGGGTTCCCACGCGGCTACCCCGACGGCATGGAGTGCGCCGTGAGGTTCCGCCCGGCCTCGAGTCGCCACTGCCGTCTGCAGGCCTACTTCCACGACTTCAGGCTGGAGGAGTCCCCGGACTGCGACCGAGACTTCCTGAGGGTGGGCGGGCGACGCTACTGCGGCTCCAAGCTGCGCTTCCAGCGCCGTAATGTCCCATCCTCCTCTTTCTTCGCCGTTCTCATGTAGAAACTTCCTGGTGACCGACGACTTTGTTCCGAAATGTTTCCGTGGGTTGTTGTAGTCCAATCAGGGTGTCGGGCGACATTTCCAAAGGTCTATGAAACATTTACACAACATTCAACCTTAAATATATTAACCCTATAGCACGTGCGCTACCTCGACGGTCTCTTCCAAAGAACCAGTAAAATAATTAAAGGTTTCAACCCGTATTTGAATAACCTCTACCATTCGATATGGTACCACGGGACCCTATCCCTCTAAAGCCCATTTTAAAAAGACAAAAAAGTATTAGATAATAAAAAGGCATATATTGGATTTAATAAAATATTTATTTTGCCAATATTTCGGCTGGCTGAACGCCAACCTTTATCGAGGGGGATATTAGGCGCTGAGTTTGTGTATTAAAAGATGTAATGCCTCGATAAAGGTTGGCGTTCAGCCAGCCGAAATATTGGCAAAATAAATCTTTTATTAAATCCAATATATGCCTTTTTATTATCTAATGAATTAAATATGGATTGCTCTATTTTCAAAACAAAAAAGTATATATGCACTTATGGAAAAAACTTAAGGAAGTGGAAAGTCTTTAATATCTTCTGTCGTCTGTTGTTGTTGTTGTTTTTTTTTTTCTTCTTCTTCTTTTTGAAGGAGACAGTCAATTTTGTTCTGAAATTATCTGTTTATCTATACTTCGCAGGACAATTTCAGCAACAGCTGTGGATAGAGACTGCCCCTTGGAGATCCCTGTATCTTAATACAAAGCAATAACACGCGCCACCTATATATAGCAAATGAAAACATTCAGACGCGAATGTTTTTTTCACAGATAAAATCCCTTTATCTGCTTGAAGTCACTAGATAGAAAGAAGCTATGACTACCTGTAGACAAAGTATAATCAACTTGACTATTTTAGAGCGTGCTGGGGTCTATCAAACTTACCGCTAGGAATGATTCATACAGAACGATACTTGTCATGGAATCTGTCATCGAAGATAATAGCCTTCATTGCACGGACTAGAATTACTTCAGCTCTAGATAGAGAAAGTCATATTCTCATTATCAAAAAGGAAAATATTCACTGCAGGATTTGTGTAAATATGATATCTGATGAAATCTCCCACTATATCATAGAATGCCAATATTTAGGTGAAGAAAGAGAAAAAAACTCTTAAAAACACCTTCTGGAGACTTAGCAACCCACTGAAGACGCTGAGAACTATTTCAGAAAAGAAAAATATAGCAATAGAACTCTATAATTTCTACAGATCAATTGTTAATAGATTCATACACAAAAGAGGTAGTGAGGAAAGTTTTAGAACAGATGTGTAAATAAATCCCTTTTCAAACAAAGACTCGCGTGAACAAGGGGAAAGGGAGAAAAAATTACTGTATTGTTTTGTTGTTGTGTGGCGAATCCATACAGGGCAATGGGCCCTAATAAAAGCTTTTTGTTGTTTTTGATTCAAAACATTCTACAGCGCAGCAACGTCAAATAACAGCATAATATACTGTGGATTTCTGATATAAAAGGAGGGATTGAAGAAATAGATGTGGATGGTTCTTTAACAATGGTTGAGGAAAGCTGCGATCGTCTTTGGAAAGGTAGCTGTTGGGGAAAGATGAAAAGCGATGATTGGTCTTGTGGGACGTCGGTTTGTAGGTTTTTGCAAAGCCATCATATAATTGTAGTCGTGTCGGACAACTGGGATAATTGCAGTGGGTACCTACAGTACACTACACGGCCCTGCAATACACTACCGTGCACTACATTACACTACAGTACATAACGAATGAAGACATTAAGACGCGAATGTTTCTTTTCACAATCAAATCAAACTTATACTGTCCTTACTGCGATGAAAAAAATATTGGGAGGGCTTGGCTCATCAGTGCGGAAACCGCTGGGAGGGTTCACCACTGATGAGCCAAGCCCTCCCAATATTTTTTAATCGCAGTAAGGACAGTATAAGTTTGATTTGATTGTGAAAAGAAACATTCGCGTCTTAATGTCTTCATTTGCTATATATAGATGGCGCGTTATTGCTTTGTACTAATTGACACTAGAGTGCACTAAGTACACTACAGTATACTACAATATGCTATACAGTACACTACAGTAAGAAGAAAAGGACTCTTGAAGTAGAGGTTGCCTAGCTGGCATTCATATTTCTTAAATAAAGACACTTCGGCCAGAAAAGGTTAAACACTTTAGTGTCTTTATTTAAGAAAGAAATGGACTGTTGTTTGTTTTCTACCTGATGGCTAGTGTTTCTGGCAAAGTTGGCCTGATAACGTCGGCCGTGTTACAAATAACTGGTCGAACTGAATGGAGAGATGGTGAGGTACAATTTGGATCATAGAGATGAAAGTCACAAGATCAAATCCAAATAAGTCAATTGTATGTGACGTTTGGATGTGACACGTTTGTCTGAATATGGTAGGATGGGCTTGTAATATTTGGGGGACTGAACAATCATCCAATATTGGTGATATGTGTACGTC
>CP092870.1:1131926-1143434 GCA_030710605.1 Cordylochernes scorpioides | reverse complement strand
TGGTAGATTAAATTGGTGAAATTGCTGGGAAGGTTCATCATTGATGAGCCAGGCCTTCCGATTACATTATCATTTTGGGTTCAATAGTTGTAGAAATTCGCACTTTGAAAATAAACGTTGAATAGTTACTTTCCCTACATATAGGGAGCGCTGTGTGTATTGTTTACTTAATTATTACCTGATTTCCCTGGTTAAGTAAACATTACATCGCAGAAAAAAACATCTTCCATATAAAATAATGAACGTTGTTGCAATCATATAATGTATATCGGTTATGGTCAGAATCTTGACAGGGACCAAATCCCGACTGGCCTATAAATCAGTGTATCGCCAATTTACAAGAAAAAAAAAAAAAGCTAAAATGGTTATCGGCCTCGCCTAGAGATGGCGTTAGGTTACTAAAGGAAAGTGTCACGACCATATCTCTGCTAGCTTGCCGTATATCCGGGGAATCAGTGATGGCAGAAATACAGAAGTTGAAGCCCTCTGAGGAATCTACAAGTGTAAAAGGTGTTCGTTTCTGGTGATCTGAAGTTGACGAGGACGGTTAAAACCTCGATTTAAAAAAACATTATCAATTATTTCTTAATATTTTTTTTTAAGTTTTAGGTATTTCCACTTCTCCTGGTGCGCCTCTGCATTTCTCAACCTCTCTAAAAAAATGTGATTGTTAAGTCTCCAAAATACGCCTCCATCTCAGCAATGACTTCCTTATTTGAGCCAAATGACCTTCAGCTGGCCATTTCTTCATGTTTGGGACAAGTACACAGTAAGCCAGCCCCAGGGTCCAGTCAGTGGGCCAATTCCAGGATCAAGTCACAGTGAGCCAGTCCCAGGGTCCAGTCACAGTGGGCCAATTCCAGGATCGAGTCACAGTGAGCCAGTCCCAGGGTCCAGTCACAGTGAGCCAGTCCCAGGGTCCAGTCACAGTGGTCCAGCCCCAGAGTCCAGTCACAGTGAGCCAGTCCCAGGGTCCAGTCACAGTGGGCCAGCCCCAGGGTCCAGTCACAGTGAGCCATTTCCAGAGTCCAGTCACAGTGAGCCAGTCCCAGGGTCTAGTCACAGTGGAGCGCTGCAGCAGCAATCCATAAGTCTATTCGGACATTTTGGTTGCGACAACTCCGGACGAAAGTTTGTGTGCATTGATATCGTGAAAAAGCAATTTTCCCTCACCAAATGAAACTGGGTCTCCTTCAATTTTTTTTTTTAGTCGAGGCGGTCTAGTAACTCACACTGTAGTGTATTGTGCACTGGTTGATTTTTCCATTTTAAGATGTCTGTGAGAATGACGCTCCTTCGTAACCTCAAAATCGTCGCTATAATCTTTCCTGCAGATGAGACCGCCTTCTTTAGAGCGGATCCTCATGGATTATATAAACCCATTGTTGTTGCTTGGTTTCTGGGAAATAATTTAAATCCTGGCTTCATCTCTCCGGTCACAACTCAAGGCAAGAAACCCATTGGATCTGGATTCAGTTGTTCCGAACACTGCTGTGAAGTTGAAAGTCCACCGTAAGCAATCTCTTAATGCATATTGCAGCTAACACAATTTAACACTTGGTTTGTACAAGTCAAAGTAGACGGAGGACGATCATATTAAATTTCGAACTTAATGTGATTTAATATAAAGCAACTGATTATCTCTTAGTGTGTTTTTATCTTTCACTAAATATTTCACCTCTTCGCTCAATATACGATGATCTTCCCAGGCTCCTTTTATTTTTACTTTTATGAATCTAAATTAGTAAATAAAATTTAATTGCCATCTATCGTTCTTTTAAATATCATCAAATATTATCTCTACAGAGATATTCAATAACTCATATCATTGCAGTAAGGTCTGTAGAGATAATATTTGATGATATTTAAAAGAAACGCATTGCCAGTAAATTTATTTGTGTAAGATGAATCTAAATGTTAAATTGTGGTAGCTGTAATATTTATTTTCTCTTTTTAATAAAATATTTTATAAATTAAGTATTTTTATTAATAATTTATTCGCATTCCTGTCTACGATGGGTCAGGTAAATATAGAACGCACGGACTGTCGAGTTTGGAACGTTGGCCCCCGTACAGAGGCACTGGGAACAATTATGTAGCAAATTATTTATTATTTTATTAACAGAGTATACTTTTTTTATGTTTATATTTTGTTATTCTGTAAACTTCCCTCGTTGTTTATTTAGTTTATCATTCATAGTTTGTTCTTGCCTTAAATAAATTCCTGTGTCATCCCGAAGTTTGTCTTCCCTAATTTTCCACGAGTCAATATTGTCCGGCCAGTCTATCTGACAATACTAATGGAAAGGACCTCAACAATGAAGAGTCCAGAAATATCTGCAGGTCGCGACCTCGTTTAAAGGAAGAATTGTAATAAAGGTGATGTTTCTATCACTAACGTCCAGGTTGGGAACATATATTCCGACATGTCCGTGCGGCCCAGACTGACCTCAGCACCGGCTTCAGGAAATTTTCGTTTGCTGGCTGATCACGTCCCGCGCTACCAGGCGTTCTCTATTGGAGAACGTTCGGATGTTCCATGGCTCCGGCAGCTCTGAGACTGAACCTGTGTGACCTCTGGCGACGACCTGAGACTGCACAGTGGACCTGTGTGACCTCTGGCGACGACCTGAGACTGCACAGTGGACCTGTGTGACCTCTGGCGACGACCTGAGACTGCACAGTGGACCTGTGTGACCTCTGGCGACGACCTGAGACTGCACAGTGGACCTGTGTGACCTCTGGCGACGACCTGAGACTGCACAGTGGGCCTGTGTGACCTCTGGCGACGACCTGAGACTGCACAGTGGGCCTGTGTGACCTCTGGCGACGACCTGAGACTGCACAGTGGACCTGTGTGACCTCTGGCGACGACCTGAGACTGCACAGTGGACCTGTGTGACCTCTGGCGACGACCTGAGACTGCACAGTGGGCCTGTGTGACCTCTGGCGACGACCTGAGACTGCACAGTGGACCTGTGTGACCTCTGGCGACGACCTGAGACTGCACAGTGGACCTGTGTGACCTCTGGCGACGACCTGAGACTGCACAGTGGACCTGTGTGACCTCTGGCGACGACCTGAGACTGCACAGTGGACCTGTGTGACCTCTGGCGACGACCTGAGACTGCACAGTGGGCCTGTGTGACCTCTGGCGACGACCTGAAACTGCACAGTGGGCCTGTGTGACCTCTGGCGACGACCTGAGACTGCACAGTGGGCCTGTGTGACCTCTGGCGACGACCTGAGAGATCACAGCGGACCTGTGTGACCTCTGGCGACGACCTGAGACTGCACAGTGGGCCTGTGTGACCTCTGGCGACGACCTGAGACTGCACAGTGGGCCTGTGTGACCTCTGGCGACGACCTGAGACTGCACAGTGGACCTGTGTGACCTCTGGCGACGACCTGAGACTGCACAGTGGACCTGTGTGACCTCTGGCGACGACCTGAGACTGCACAGTGGACCTGTGTGACCTCTTGCGACGACCTGAGACTGCACAGTGGACCTGTGTGACCTCTGGCGACGACCTGAGACTGCACAGTGGACCTGTGTGACCTCTTGCGACGACCTGAGACTGCACAGTGGACCTGTGTGACCTCTGGCGACGACCTGAGACTGCACAGTTGACCTGTGTGACCTCTGGCGATGACCTGAGACTGCACAGTGGACCTGTGTGACCTCTGGCGACGACCTGAGACTGCACAGTGGACCTGTGTGACCTCTGGCGACGACCTGAATTGTGGGAGTTTAACCTTGTTAGGTGCTGGCGTCGTGCCAGCCACACCACAGCTCTGACCATGAGGGGTGAGTAGGCTTCTTCTGCCGCGCTCAGGGACTGTCCCCAGGGCATTGCTAGGCCGTCGTCTCCCTGACCTAGAACTTCAGGCTGGAGACGAGGAAACTTCAACTCGTGGCTCTCGAGATGGCTGATGTTAGGTGGACGACAGATTGTCTCTGAATCAATGTACGACCGTGCTGCAATCTGCCGGCCTACTGAGACGTGCGAGCACATGGTGACCTTCTTCTTTGTATTGTCTCCTTCCACAAGTCCACTGCTAAAGATCCATCTTTTGTCCTTTCTCCTAAATAAAAACATTCCATATGATATAATCAGCGAAGGAGCAATGTCTACACTCCAAGTGGTGATATTCCCACCTTCGTATGGCAATGTTTGGTGGAATGCCCTCATTGACAAAACTTAAGGATGTATATCAGGACAATAACTCTGAAAAATATTACAGTGACCTTAATTGAAGACACACGAGGTAACCAAATGTAAACAAAATTGCCTTTGACTTCTTCAAAAAAAGAAAACAGACGCGCAACCGGTAACATCAAACTTTCCACTTCCTTAAGTTTTGCCATGAGTGTATTCCTTGCTCTGGGCCGAGAGAGAAAATACAATTTAACTTTCTCACTGTCTTAGTTGCCACTTGTCCACAGGTTTGTACACACACACACTGATTTATAACTTCTGTGTGAATATATAGATTTATGGAATGGGTTGTCTGGACCGTGTCTGCGGCCAGGAGTGGTCCTACACTAGCTACCTACAAGTCCTGCAGTCACCGCTAGGTTACCACTCCATATTCTGTAACACCGGGCTGTTTGTTAAATCTAGACTTCTCTCGAATACACGGCCGCATTCTGTTTTATGATTCGAGAATAAATGTTTCCCATACGATTTCAAATAAGGGATTCTGGATGCGCTGCACGAAAACATTGAATTCTCCAGTACTATCTAATACCACACTTCTCAGTAGACCGCCATTGTCATACAAGTTGGCTGTAACTTCCACAGAGCCTACAGACATGACAAGTTGGCTGTAACTTCCACAGAGCCTACAGACGTGACAAATTGGCTGTAACTTCCACAGAGCCTACAGACGTGACAAGTTGGCTGTAACTTCCACAGAGCCTACAGACGTGACAAGTTGGCTGTAACTTCCATTGAGCCTACAGACGTGACAAGTTGGCTGCAACTTCCACCGAGCCTACAGACATGACAAGTTGGCTGTAACTTCCACCGAGCCTACAGACATGACAAGTTGGCTGTAACTTCCACAGAGCCTACAGACGTGACAAATTGGCTGTAGCTTCCATTGAGCCTACAGACGTGACAGGTTGTCTGTAACTTCCACAGAGCCTACAGACGTGACAAGTTGGCTGTAACTTCCACCGAGCCTACAGACGTGACAAGTTGGCTGTAACTTCCATCGAGCCTACAGACGTGACAAGTTGGCTGTAACTTCCACCGAGCCTACAGACGTGACAAGTTGTCTGTAACTTCCACAGAGCCTACAGACGTGACAAGTTGGCTGTAACTTCCACCGAGCCTACAGACGTGACAGGTTGGCTGTAACTTCCACAGAGACTACAAACGTGACAAGTTGGCTGTAACTTCCACCGAGCCTACAGACGTGACAAGTTGGCTGTAACTTCCACAGAGCCTACAGACGTGACAAGTTGTCTGTAACTGCCGCTGAATCTACAGACGTGACAAGTTGTCACACAGCCGAATTTAACGCGACCATCCACGGCGGGAAGCTGGGGTTTCAAAGTAAAGAGGACTGTTGTCCACTGTCGGGAACAGATCGGCGCTAGAAAAGATTTCATGTTGAATTTTCTTTGCTTCTTTCGTTTCAATAATTACACCTATATTGATTTTTCATGAATATATGGTTTCAATAGAGGGTATGGTGAGAGAAAAGCTGAGAAGTTATTGAGTTCTAGTCAGAGAGAGTACTTTAGCAAGATTTGACCAGAGTTCCAGTATCAATAGGATCCACACCAAGTACTACCGAAGATCTACAGGACTATACACGGCCCTAGGACGTTGCTCCAGTGGAAGAGCTCAGTTGATTTCACTCTGAACAGTAGAAGGATCAGGATTATATGTTGCCTACTCGGACGGCAGCCTCTCAGAGATTGGTAAACCCATTGGTGGAGCGGTCTCCTTGCCTTCTTATGTTGGCCACAGATATTCAAAATGATCTTTATTTAACCGCTTCATCTCCAAATTTGGGAAGAATTAAGAGATCTCTGCAATGGAGCAGTGATTGCTGGCCCAGTGAGGTTCCACCACAATATCCTGGTGACTTGGTGATATCCAAAATGCTCGCTGTGCCAGGTTGAATCCCGCACCAATCCTGCCCAATCCGCGTTGATTGAAGGAAGTCCAAAGGTCGAGCCGTTCTAAATTTACCGTCGACCCGGCGACCTTGGACCAATCTGGGGTCCCGGCAGGTCGCGTCAGTCCATTGTCGCCCACTCTCGGTCTCTTGGAACGTCAATTGCTTGGTTCCCTATCAAGGCCTTACAGACCAGGATTATTAAAATGGTTCAAATCCACCTTTCCCATTCCGAGATCATAATCGAGATCATGGTACATCAGCCAATTAAAATACAATATAACGCGGCTGATGATTGTAAAACGAAAATTGAAATTATACCGCGAATGTTTCTTTTATAAAAATAGAAATTTATTTTCAAAGAGAAATAGCGACATTTCTAACTTTGAGGATGAGGTATGGAAAGGTGAAACATGAAGAGTAATGGCGAACGGAAAAATAAAAAGTGTCCAGGGGCGGGAATCGAACCCACACCCTTCTGCTTACCGGGCAGGTGCCTTGTCCACTCGGCTACCCTGGACGTATTTTTCCGTTCGTAACTAATACTTAAAGCAGAAGGGTGTGGGTTCGATTCCCGCCCCTGGACACTTTTTATTTTTCCGTTCGCCATTACTCTTCATGTTTCACCTTTCCATACCTCATCCTCAAAGTTAGAAATGTCGCTATTTCTCTTTGAAAATAAATTTCTATTTTTATAAAAGAAACATTCGCGGTATAATTTCAATTTTCGTTTTACATCAGCCAATGCTGCAGCACCACTCGGCTGGCATTTAACGGTGGAATAAATACTTATTTGTTTTATGATGTCAAGTGATCATGTGAAGAGAGCGGATTAAATAAATATAATGTTCGAGCGAGATATTTTATACAGTAACTGTTTAAGCAAAGTCAAACATCATGTTAGGATATATCATTTTGGTTATATTTTCAAGTTTTTTTATTTTATTTTATTATTACAGAAGCACGAAGTCTATCAGACTATTGTGCTATATTAGAATTATTTACATATATATCTTTAATTATTTACACGATGAATTAGTAGTGATTTATAAATCTGTGTACAAATTGCTCTAAACTTGCCAGAGTGTTCATAAGATTGAGTATATACAGAAAGATGGCATTATGTCAAAGTAAGCAAGTACAATTTGGTTAGTCAGAGGGCAAGCCAACACTTTGGTGTTTCAACATCTAGACAGCATTCACATGTTGGATCATTTATAACTCTCAAGTCAAAGAGAAAACTTAAAAAGGGTCCTTTGCCTGTGAAGAACAAAGTAGTGTATTTATCAGGAGTAATGAAGCTTGGATATTTTCAAGTAGAAAACTGAAAAATATGAGATAAAATATTTCAAACATTTGACAATAATCTTATTTCAAAAAGTTCTTGAAATATAAATAATCTTGAAAAAAAATGAAATATTCAACTTCACCTCTAATTATGAAAGATAAAAAGGAAAGTGGAGATAAATGGCACAGCTCACTCCAGCCAGGGTCCATCGTTTGATAGAAAGATTCAAATGTCTGATTTAACGTCAATTTGACGGACAACACAGCTGGAATATTGACCAATGAGCGAGAAGTCATTATGAAGAGGAATTCATCCATCATTGGACCAAGAAGCTGTCTTAATCATTAGCGGAGACTTAAAGCGAGTGCTGAAGAAACTGGCTCAACTGCTGTAAGAAACCATCTCTGAAAGCGGTCCAAGTGGCCGACATTCAGACAAAAGTTCTACACTTCTGTACAGATCAATTTACTCAACGCCGACGTCATGTCGACAGTTCAACTTGGAGTCATGCCGGTCGACTCCCTGTGCCTTAGAAGGTTCCAGAAGCCGCGGGACGTCATGTTCTGTCCGCTATCTCCAGCCGACTGTTCAGCCAATATTGATGGACTGTGATCCCAAATGTTCTGTAAATATTTGAACCCAATTAGAGCAGAAATTGTGCGTCACCCGGACTTCTGGACCGTACTGAAGTTGCCAACTATCGGTCAATCAATTAGAATTTTTCTTTACCACCTCTGTGGCTATTTTGACACATCTGACAAAGGCAAAACAGTTTTTCAATCATATTATTTTATAATTTTATTAATAATTACATTGTAAATTAACGTCATCATAATTCGAAATTATAAACTATTTAGGTGCTTTTTTTTTTTAAATAATGCCTCATAGCATGATGATGGGATGGACTCCGTGTACTTCGACTCTCTACCTTCAAATGCTAACAATCTCACGCACACAGCAGGTGTTGTAGGGGACGTAGAACTAGATAGAAGCCATAGCTGGTGATCTTGGAATTTGTATAAATTTCCAGCAAGTGTTAGTAATCGACAGTACGATTGCAAGCCCTCGCCAGTAGACGTTGAAGCAGCAAGCCTCCGCTGGCGCTCTCACAGATCCACAGCTCCACGGCTTGACGGATAATTTGTTGCCAAAGGAAGCTGCGGGGCAAAGTTCGCCTTTGTTTATAGCGCTCATCTAAATCACGTGACGGGGCTCGTCTACCGCGATAACGCCTATTTTGGCCTATCAGGCAGGAAATGAGAACTTCCGAGATGTTTTTGCCAGATCGTCGCCCGATAGCAGCAGATTAGGCTGGAACAAGAAATCGTCTGATGCCAAAGTGGACCCTTGAGACTTTGGCCGCTGATAACTCCATGGCGTGACAGCGCGAGGCCAAACTTCACCCCACTCCCTGTGTATATACATCTTACTCCACTTAGCTTTTTTCTCAAAGTTTGTCGACATAGCCTGATCAAAGTTCAAGATTCAGAGAGAGGAGTTTGCTTTTTTGGGCGAGAGAATTTAAAGGAATAAGCACTGCCTGTGCTTTAGTAGAGCCGTACATTAGTTGCTGATTTCACTTTTAAAATATGTTCTATAAACACAACAACACATTTTGTAAGTTTTCCATGCGAAATTTGACCATACTGTGGCTTGATAGAAGGTGCCCAGCCTTCAGTGAGATTCAAGACACTACAAACCTTTCATAACTTTCCTAACAACGTCCTTACTTTAACACAGCGCTAATAGAAATTTTGCCGGAAGGATGTGAGCCCATATAAAGAGAAAGGTTACTTTTCTCCCGACTAAGTAGACACTAAAACTGCGCGCCATCTATTGACCGTCTTTGTTAACTATCAGAATCCTTCTTATTGACCAATAACATTCTCCGGCAAACTTCCCATCAATATCTCGGCCATAGAAATGACCTAGCCAGACTGCCAGCTAAACACCTCTTTGACAAACTCTGAAAATTTCACGACTCCCTCGCGGATCTCGTGAAACAAAACCCGCCCTGGACTGAAACCAGCTCTTGGTTCTCGAAAGGTCTCCAGGTGGGTGTACGGAATTTTCCAAAGCTGGTGTTGTGGCCCCATTCCTTTTGTTTTATTCACAAGACATGTGGAGGTTTAATTTACGAGGTGGCGTCAAGCAGGTTTAATTCTTGAGGAATTTATCAGAGATGCTGAGCTTATAGATTGGTGGTTCCTTGGAGGGTGACCGTCAGGAAGCTTTGGTTTTGGAATGTTGGGCAGGTGAAGGGGAGATGCTCGGCTGTTCACTTTGGCAATAGACGGATCAACTTTCAATAACTTCGCGCAGTCAGCCTGGACGTAGCCAGTCATGGTGGAGCCATGTTTAGTGTCAGGCAGCATGTACTATCGGAGTCAAGTCTCCAGAGATCTTTGGTGAAGTGCTCATCAATGTCTCTCCGTCCATATTTTCAAGACGATATTTTAAATCAATATTAAATATAAGTTAAATATAAATCGAATAAGACGTGTTGGTATTTAAATTAATTTTTCAAACATGACACACATTAAAATGTTATAACACCTTGATAAAGGTTGGCGTTCAGCCAACTGAAATATTGGTAAAATAAATTATATTTTGATCCAATATATGCCTTTTTAATTAAATAGTTTTATTATGTATTGCTCTATTTTCAAAACATAATTATAAATAATACAATTTTTGAAGTAAGATTTTCAACTTTTAAAACAATTAGATGGTTTCAGTCATCCGACAGTATATATGTCTACTAATCCTTCCTTGTATGTGTGTCTAAATTATTGATTAATAATTAAAATACATAATATAATTCAATTTAAGTATCAATGCTATAAGTATACTACGGGACACTGAATTTACAACTACAAGAATTAGTGGGAAAAGGGTTGTGAAAATCTGAATAAAGAGAGTACCAGTAACGAACAATAAATGATCTTTATTAGAACAGAATATACACTGAGTGACATCCACTCAATATGTTGTGGGACTATGTCAACATGTCTTGGTACTGACTCTATGGTGTCCTGAGGGATGACTGTCAACCATGAGCCGCATCTTCTGAACGCGACTGTGACAACGCACGCAAACGACGTCCAATTAGGTCCTAGACATGTTCTATAGGTGAGAGATCAGGAGAGACTGGTGGCCATGGAAGCACCGCTATGTCAACGTGTCTTGGTACTGACTCTATGGTGTCCTGAGGGATGACTGTCAACCATCAGCTACAGTTCTGAACGCGGTTGTGGCAACGCACGCAAACGAAGTCCAATTAGGTCCTAGACATGTTCTATAGGTGAGAGATCAGGAGAGACTGGTGGCCATGGAAGCACCGCTATGTCAACATGTCTTGGTACTGACTCTATGGTGTCCTGAGGGATGGCTGTCAACCATCAGCTGCAGTTCTGAACGCGGCTGTGGCAACGCACGCAAACGAAGTCCAATTAGGTGCCAGACATGTTCTATAGGTGAGAGATCAGGAGAGACTGGTGGCCATGGAAGCACCGCTATGTCAACATGTCTTGGTACTGACTCAATGGTGTCCTGAGAGATGGCTGACTGTCAACCATCAGCCACAGTTCATCTTCTGAACGCGGCTGTGGCGGCGCACACAAGCAACGTCCAATCAGGTCCCAGACGTGTTCTATAGGTGAGAGATCAGAAGAGACTGGTGGCCATGGAAGCACCGACGTTTCATGCTGGACATGTTGGCTGATGCGTGCTGTGTGAGGTTGGATGTTATCCTCCTGGGAAATGGCCTTTGGTTCCCTCTGAAGGAAAGGTAGCGTCACAGGCTGCAACATGTCACCCACGTACCGTTGGGCCGTCATAGTGGTCTTAATATGAATATTGTGTAGCGTACAAGGAAATATTCAGGAAGTAAAAGCTTCATTTCGTTTCTTTAAAATTCTAAAGTTGATGTTCGGAATGGTGTGGATCAAACTGTACCTCTCACCCGTCCCATCCAAGTATAGACTACCCCTGCTGAGCGCCACATTCCCCTCAACAACTAACTTTGGGAACCTGAAGACTGCCACGATGTCCTACATTGGAGAGCAGCGTGTACAGGTGTCCTA